>JAQZBX010001931.1:0-76855 GCA_029593785.1 Cabassous unicinctus | reverse complement strand
GGGAGAAAGGGACCAGGGACTGAAGGGAGTTTATTTTCCTAAAGCTGTGGGTTTCTGCCAAGGGGGGGGGGAGCTTAGGATCCCAGCACTTCCCTTATCACACCCACCCCAGGAATGTCCAGAGGACACACCTCTAACCAGGACTGTGAGGAATAAGTTTGTAAGACTAACCCCATCTTCTCTGAAGAGCTCTGTGGTGGCTCTTCTCTGTAGTCCAGACATTACTGTAGGGAGGGCTATAATGGAATTAGAATCCTTAAACATTATGGGGATGATCGGATCTCAGTCCGATAAAAGCCAAGTATCATCAGTTAATTGCCAAAGACAAGGTGGGCATGGCTACTGCAAAGAAAGGCAGATTCAAAGCAGCTCTCAGAATAGTCTGAGTCGCGTAGAGTTATGGTGTTGGTTAATACATCATGGCGTACCTAGAAGTGGAATAGATGGGCAGTCTACTAAATTTCTTCTGGATCTGAATAAGCAGAAGAGTTCTAGGTTGACTGAACAAAACCCTAACTCAAATTACAGATACAGAGAATCACAGCCCCTTAATCATCTCCCAGACCTGAGACAGTTTACAGACCCGGAGCCCCTTGAATGAGGAGAAGGCCAGGTCCCCTTGGGGAAGGATCCTGTTAAACTGCCAGAAATTTATTCTGTTATTCTTTCCCACCTTTCCCCAGTGAGATCTGCGGCCTTTTACCAGAGTAACTGTGCATTGGGAAAAAGGAAATGATGAGACATTTCGGGGATTATTAGACAGGGGCTCAGAAGTGACATTAATTCCAGGAGACCCAAAATGTCACTGTAGTCCACCAGTCAGAGTTGGGGCTTATGGAGGTCAGGTGATTGATGGAGTTTTAGCTCAGGTCTGTCTCCCGTGGGTCCAGTGGGTGCCCGGACCCATTCTGTAGTTTTTTCCCCAGTTCCAGAATGCATAATTGACATACTCAGTAACTGGCAGCTCCCCACACTGGATCACTGACTTGTGGAGTGAGGGCTATTATGGTTGGAAAGGCCAAGTGGAAGCCCCTACCTAGAAAATAGTAAATCAAAGGCACTACTGGATTCCTGGAGGGATTGCATAGAGTAGTGCCACCATCAAGGATTTGATGGTGGTGATTCCCACCACATTCCCATTCGACTCTCCTATATGGCCTGTGCAGGAAACAGATGGATCTTGAAGGATGACAGTAGATTATCGTAAACTTAACCAGGTGGTGACTCCAATTGCAGCTGCTGTCCCAGATGTGGTGTCATTGCTTGAGGAAATCAACACTTCTCCTGGTACCTGATATGCAGCTGTTGGTCTGTCAAATGCTTTTTTCTCAATTGCCGTTAGAAAGGACCAGCAGAAACAGTTTGCTTTCAGCTGGCAAGGCCAACAGTATACCTTCACTGTCCTGCCTCAGGGGTATATCAACTCTCCAGCTCTATGTCATAGTATTGTCTTCAGGGACCTTGATCATCTCTCCCTCCAACAAGACATCACATTGGTCCATTATATTGATCATATCATGTTGATAGGACCTAGTGAGCAAGAAATAGCAAAGACTCTAGACTTACTGGTAACTCATTTCCGTGAGAGAGGACGGGGGATAAATTGAACAAAAATACAGGGGCCTTGCCCTCAGTGAAATTTCTAGGTGTTCAGTGGTGTGGGGCATGTCAAAATATTCCTTCTAAAGTGAAGGACAAGTTGTTGCACCTGGCCCCTCCTTTTACCAAAAAGGAGGCACAATGCTTAGTGTCTTCAGATTTTGCAGACAACACATTCCTCATTTGGGTGTGCTACTCCGGCCCATTTACTGAGTGACTAGAAAAGCTTCTAGTTTTGATTGGGGACTGGAACAAGAGGAGGCCCTGCAACAGGTCCAGGCTGCTGTGCAAGCTGCATTACCACTTGGGCCATATGATCCAGCAGATCCAATGGTGTTGGAAGTTTCAGTGGCAAATAGAGATGCTGTCTGGAGCCTTTGTCAGGCCCCTATAGGAGAATCACAGCAACCCTTGGGATTTTGGAGCAAAGTCCTGCCATCCTCTGCAGATAACTACTCTCCTTTTGAGAAACAGCTTTTGGCTTGCTACTGGGCCTTAGTAGAGACTGAACGCTTAACCATGGGCCATCCAGTTACCATGAGACCTGACTTGCCTATCATGAGTTGGGTATTGTCTGACCCACCAAATCATAAAGTTGGGCATGCACAGCAGCACTCCATACTAAAGAGGAAGTGGTATTTACGAGATAGGGCTTGAGTGGGTCCTGAAGGCACAAGTAAGTTACATGAGGAAGTGGCCCAGATGCCCATGGTCACCACCCCTGCCATGTTACCTTCTCTTTCCCAGCCCACAGCTTTGGTCACTTGGGGAGTCCCTTACAATCAGTTAACTGAGGAAGAGAAAACTCGGGCCTCGTTTACAGATGGTTCTGCACGATATGCAGGTACCACCTGAAAGTGGACAGCTGTAGCACTGTAGCCCTTTTCTGGGACATCCCTGAAGGATAGTGGTGAGGGCAAATCCTCCCAGTGGGCAGAACTTTGAGCAGTACATCTGGTTGTTCATTTTGCTTGGGAAAAGAAATGATCAGAGGTGTGTTTGTCCACTGATTCATGGGCTGTTGCCAGTGGTTTGGCTGGATGGTCAGGGACTTGGAAGGAACATGATTGGAAAATTGATGACAAGGAGGTCTGGGGAAGGGGTCTGTGCATAGACCTTTCTGAATGGGCAAAAAACATGAAAATATTTGTGTCCCATGTTGAATGCTCACCAGAGGGTGACTTCAGCAGAGGAAAATTTTAATAATCAAGGGGATAAGATAACTTGCTGTGTGGCTAACACTCAGCCTCTTTCCCTAGCCATTCCTGTCATTGCCCAATGGGCTTATAAACAAAGTGGCCATGGAGGTAGGGATGGAGGTTATGCATGGGCTCAGCATCATGGACTTCCTCTCACCAAGGCTTACTTGGCTACAGCCACTGCTGAGTGCCCGATCTGCCAGCAGCAGAGACACACACTCAGCCCCCGATATGGCACCATTCCTCAAGGTGACCAGCCTGCTACCTGGTGGCACATTGACTACATTGGACCACTTCCACTGTGGATTGGGCAGTGATTTTTTAAAACTGGAATAGACACATACTGCGGATATGAGTTTGCATTTCCTGCACACAATTCTTCTTCCAAAACTACCATCCATGGACTTACCGAATGTCTTATCTACCACCCTGGCATTCCACACAGCATTGCTTCTGATCAAGGAACACATTTTACAACAAATGATGTTTGAGAATGGGCACATGCTCATGGAATTCACTGATCTTACCGTTTTCCCCATCACCCTGAAGTAGCTGGATTAATAGAACGGTGGAATGGCCTTTTGAAAACTCAATTACAGCACCAACTAGGTGGCAGTACCTTGCAGGGCTGGGGCAATGTTCTCCAGGAGGCTGTGTATGCTCTGAATCAGCATCCACTCTATGGTGCTCTTTCTCCCATAACCAGGTTTCGTGGATCCAGGAATCAAGGGGTGGAAATGGGAGTGGCACCACTCACTATTATCCCTAGTGACCTACTTGGAAAATTTTTGCTTCCTGTCCCTGCAACCTTAAGCTCTGCTGGTCTACAGGATTTAGTCCCAAAAGGAGGAGTGCTGCCACCAGAGAACACAACAATGATTCCATTGAACTGGAAGTTAAGAAGCCACCTGGCCACTTTGGGCTCCTCTTACCTGTGAATCAACAGGCAAAGAAGGGAATTACTGTACTGGCTGAGGTGATTGATCCTGACTATCAAGGGGAAATAAGAGTGCATCTGCATAATGGGGGTAAAGAAGAGTTTTCCTGGAATACAGGAGATCCTCTAGGGCATCTCCTAGTACTGCCATGCCCTGTGGTTAATGTCAATGGAAAATTGCAACAACCCAATCCAAGCAGGACTAACAATGGCCCAGAATCTTCAGGAATGGCAGTTTGGGTCACCCCATCAGGCAAAGAACCACGGCCAGCTGATGTGCTTGCTGAGGTAACAGGAACATGGAATGGGTAGTGGAAGTAGGTATTGATAAATATGAACTTCGTCCATGTAACCAGTTACAGAAATGAGGACTGTAACTGTCATGAATCTTTCTTGCTTGTTTTGTTATGAGTATGATTGTATATGTACACAAAACAAACATCTTTGTTTTCTTCCCCAACCTTTCCCTTATCATATGATAAGTTGTATGAGTTTCATGTCATAATATTTAAGAACATCAAGTTTAAGAGTGAATATTATCCAAGGACTTGCACCCTATTCTGTAGGGAATTAATGTGTTTCTGGTTGTACACAGGAGAGCTGAACATTGTTAGGTAGAAATATATATGTATGCTCGTTTGTTACTGTTTTTACTTAGAGAGCTGAATTGACAAGGGGTAGACTGTGATAGTTAGGTTAATGTGTCAACTTGGCCAGGTAATTGTGCCCATTGTTTGGTCATGCAAGCACTAGGCTAATTGTAATATAAGAACATTTATGGACTTTAGTCACCAGTGATTTTACTGCATGGATGGCTGGTTACATCTACATCAGCCAGGGAGATTGTCGTCAGCAACGAGTGACGCTTTATCCAATCAGTTGAATGCCTTAAAAGGGGAAGTGATTTCAACATTCAGAGAGAATTTCCCAGCTCGTCTTTGGACAGCCAATATCTCCTGGAAACTCATCAAGGAAATTCACTGGACTTTCATCGGAGCTCCTGGTTTGCAGCCTGCCTGCGGAACCTGGACTTGTACATCCCCATAGCCACGTGAGAGACTCTTATAAAATCTCATACTATTCACAGATATCTCCTGATGATTCCGTTTCTAGAGAACCTGACTAATACATTACTGATTGCATCTGAATTCCTTCTGCCTTATAAGGACTTCAGTCGTATGGACCAGTGCTCACCCTGAGTCAATTTCAATGCATTTAAATAGGATATTTGAAAATCATATTCACAAGTGAGTCCACACCATAATAACATCACCAAATGTCCTCTTTACACCTACAGGAATGCGGATTAAGACTTGAACATGTCTGCTGGTTGCCTTGGAAACAAATGCATCATACACAACACATGGTATTGAAGGTTGCAATATGGAATGTCGGCTTAAAGGGGAGAAGTATTGTGTAATGAAAGATGTATCCTAGCGAGTATTTAAATATGCATGAAGTGCACTGAGATCTTTCCCAACCTCTTCAAGTGACTGGATGCTTTTAGCATTTAAGTATGTTTCTTCAGTCTGTTCTGTCTATGTTTCAGTGACATTCATTGGAAGAAACGGAATGTGTTTCGGAATCAAGTAAGTTAGTAAACATTAATGGAAAGAAAGAATAATTTAATTACAAGTTTTATATACAGACGCTCATTTCTCTAGGGATACAGCTTAGTTTTTAGCATCAAACAATGTTATACCCATGTATGCCATTCAAGGAAGCACTTTATGGATTAAGAAAATTGCCTGCGAGGTGCTATTATGATGTGGCTCCTTTTTGGACATAAGTGCTTATTTTGCAGGTCAAACCAGACCCCGAGCCCTAACAGTTTTAAACCGCACATATCTTATAAAACCTGGAGAGAAATATAATTGATGTCAGGACATGATTATAGTTGACGCCAGCTTATAATTATGCTCGGCTGTGTTTCATATATTGGAGCAACAATACTGTGGTTGAGCTCCTTTTAGGAGAGTGCCTGTGCCGTCTCCCACAGCCATCCTTACTCCCTTGCCCAGCGCTGCTTCCGGCAGCAGAAGACCACGGTTCTGACTTGGATCGGGATCTCTGGCTCTGCAGTGGAGCAGCCAAGCTGAACAGACATGGTGAGCCTCCCATGGAAGTCGGATGTCCATGTTCTAACCGATAAGATAATAGTAACAGCTATTTAACAATAATTAGGGCGTGCTTCTTATTTTTTTGTGTATTCTCAAGGAATGATTGAGAATTGTTGCCAGGAGGAAGGCAGTCAAGCGTTCTGACTTCCTTGGCCTTCATGGGGAAATTGAACTCGTGGAGGATATCAGATAGCCAGTTCTTGAGTGTCTATGCCTGGCCCTGCTTTGCTTTAGGATTTGGGGTAAATTAGGCCACCCCTCTCTAGTGTCTCTCTTGAGAGTAGAGTAGAGTGGATGGATGGTTGCAACCAAGCCCTGTGCATAGAGCATTCTTTCACAGATGTATCAGCAAGAAGGAGGTGAGTTCAGCCAACTCCCCAGCTTCCAGCCTTCCAGATCTAAAGGATGTTTCAGAAAAGTCTCATTGAAGTCCCCCTTTTTTAAAGCCAGCTATTCAGTGTGTTGCAAAGATCACTATGGCTATTTAAATGCTTTTGAAAATTAAAATGCATTTTAACTGTGTTGTGCCTTGAATTGCTGGCAATAACCCAGGTATAGGTAAAGGGAAATTTCTTTTTGTTTCACCTTTCTACAGTTTACTCATCGATCTCAAAAGGATTCTAGGAAATGGAAATTAAAAAATCAATGTATGAAATAAGTAAACCAGAAAAAGTCACACAGAGAAAAATGTCAGAGTGGGCAGCAGCAGAAACCAATTTAAAAGTTCAAAAAGCCTAAAACATGTGAGGCCAATAATCACATCACCACAGATACATTTATTTTTAGTGTATTATCCAGAGTAGAAATAGCTTTCTCATGCTTATGCTTTTGTCCTTTTGAAGTGCTTTTGCCTTACCTTCAAGTTATAATTCTTTTCTTAAAAAGTAAGACGCTAAGACAGGGCATGACTTACTAGACAAAAAAGCCTGCGTGAACCTAGGCTGAACTACCCATTCTAAGGTGGCAGTGGCAGAAAGGTTGCTCTCGGAAAAGCTATACTAATGTCGTCCCAGAGAGATCTCTGGGCCTCCATTTCACAAGTTTCCATTAAAAGTAAATTACCTGGGGAGTGGATGTAGCTCAAGTGGTTGAGCATCAGCTTCACATGTACGAGGTCCTGGGTTCAATCCCTGGTACCTCCTAAAAACAAAAACAAAACAAAAACAAAACAAACAAAAGGAAAAAACACCTTTCCTTGGAAAGCGGATGTAGCTCAGAGGTTGAGTGCCTGCTTCCCATTTATGAGGTCCTGGGTTCAAGCCTGGGTACTGCCTAAAAAAAATTAAGGTAAATTACCTAATTACAGCATTAAAAATGTAAATATTTTGCCCCTCTGCCAACACTTAAGCCAAAGCCCTGAAATTCCACCGCGGAAGAATCAGAGCACAGCTATTTCCTGTGATTCCAACAGTAGCATGCCATGCTCTAACAGTTAAGTCCTATTCAAAACAGCCCTTCTCAACTCAGGTGTCCTGAGAATATTAACCCTAATGCCCTAAGGTATCTGCGATGGTTAGGTTCATCTGTCAGCTTGGCCAGGTGATGGTGTCCAGTTGTTGGTCAAGCAAGCACTGACCTGATTATTACTGTGAGGACGTTTCATGGACTTAAATCGCCAGCCAGTGGATTGCATCTGTGGCTGATTACATCTACAATCAACTGAGGATACTGCTTTAAACCATGAGAGACTGCCCTCCAGGCAGTTGAAGGCTTTAAAAGTTATGATTTTGGCAGTCAGAGACGAGAATTTCCATCTGTCCTTCAGCCAGCCGGCTTCTCCTGGGGAGTTCATCAAAAACCTTCATCGGAACCCCCAGCTTGCCACCTGCCCTACAGAATTTGGATTTGTGCATCCCCATAGTCATGTGAGACAAATTGTAATAAAATATCATAATATTTACAGTTGTCTGTTAATTGGTTTTTCTTTCCCTAGAGAACCCTTACTAATCCAGTATCCGTTGTATATAACAAATCAACTTCTCTCCTGTGCATTTGGTATGCCACTAGTCCTGTACCAACCTTGAGAGAACTGAAAAAATCATCACCCAAATCATATTCTGAAGGCTTGGTTCTGGTACTGAATCCTGGTGAGGAAAGAGGCTGGGCAGTGCGTGACTTTGTTTGGCATGGTCCCTTGCATTTTTATCAAAGAGTCCCATCAAGGTGAGCCTGTACATGGAGAAGTCCACTGGACTGGCTTCTTTTCCCTGCCCTTGGGAAGGACCTCAGCCCCTTGTCTCCTGGGCACGGGCACAAATGTTCAGATTCTAGTTCTTCAAGCTGCACGGTGTTTCCAGGTTGGGGAAAGCGCATCACAGGGTGAACTGGCTGCCGCTGGCCAGGCAGGTGTCCTGTTGCCCTGACCCAGAAAGTTTGTCATGTCTCCTACCTTGATCAGTGCTGTGAAGGAACTTTCCTCTCAGTTTCCTTAGTGCACCTTCCCCCCTCGTCTTGAACCCCTGTTTGCTGTTTCTGATCTGAAGATCCTCTGAGGGTCCTTGGTCTCAAAGGGCTTAACTTCACGTTTGAAGCTCTAACCAAGCCGAGAGGACAGAAAGAACAGCAAAGTGAGTGTCAGCTGAGAAAGAATCAGCTCCTTCCTAGCTCTCCTGCTGGCCACTTTACCACTCCAGGCTTTGTCTTCTGAAGTCAGTTCTGCTCGACGTAAGCAGACTGTGGGCGACGCGCTCAGTGACTTCAGGGTAGTAGTTATCATGTTTTCATAGACACGTATCTCTTGGTTGAACACGGGGGGTAAGTACCATTACCTCCATTTAATGGACAGAGACATTAAAAAGGGGTAACTTCCTCAAGATCTCTTAACTCATAAAACCCTTAGCTGGCTCCTAAATTTAGCCTCATTTCACTATTTCACACTTGGACTAGACTGCAAAGAGTTCTCTATTGCCTCCAGACATTTTGTTAGCACTGGGTTTTTTACATTCACATTGATTACGATAGACAGTTTTCTCCGTCTTTTTGCCCCCCTGGTTCTAGTCCACTCGTAGCGATATTACCCCCACATTATACCAACAGTGTTGTTATGAAAACTTGGTGATGACAAAGCCCTTGTAGGAACGTTTGGGTCATTCTCTGTAAAGCTGCGTCCAAGCCAGTGGAAATGATGAATGCGTGTTGATACCTTTAACTGCATGATGAAATACGGCTCCACATTCTTGTGTTTATTTTTATTAAGTTGACTTCTATACTGCTCCCACTTTACTCCTTAGCCAAAAATATGACTTGTGTAGGGTTGATGATATGAGAGCTTTTTAATTAGGTAGCAAGTAAGAAAGGGGGAAGTTAAATAAATCAGGTTTTCATTATCTTCTTTTTCTTAAGCATGACTGTTCAACTTCAGTGTGGTGTATTAATGACACTTGGTCACAAATATGCATGTTTGTGAATATGTGGATGGGTGGACTTAAGTATATTTTATAGTTTGTAGATAACTGTGATAGAAACTAAGTTAAATAACTTTTATATTTTAATGTAACAGAATAAATGATTCTATTACCCCTTGAAAAAGTTTCATCTTCTCTTTGTATTCAGTTTGCCCCTGCTATTTATCAATTCATCCAAACCTTTTTATTTTTATTTTTTCAAAGATGTATTTATTTATTTACTTTTATCCATTATTACCTGCCCTTCCCCTCCCGCCTTTTACTGTTTTTGTGTCCATTCGCTTGGCAATTCTGTGTGCCTGTTTCCTGCCCTGTCTTCCCATCCTTCTCCTGTCTTCACCGGCATTCAATCCTGGGAACCTCTGATGTGGGAGAGAGGCGTCCTACCTCCTGTGCCACCTTAGTTCCTGGTTTTTTGGTGCGTCTCGTCTTGGCTTTCCCTTGTGTCACTCTCCTGTTACGTCATCATCTTGCTGTGTGGCTCGACAGGGCCTGGCGGAGCACCCACATGTGGGGCCTGGGGACTCACCCGCTTGCGGGGCCTGACGGCGCACCTGCGCAAGGGGCCTAGTGGCCTGTGTGCCTTCTATATTTTTCTTTATTTTTACCGGGAGGTCCCAGGGATTGAACCCAGGTCCCTCCACATGGGAGATGAATGCCCAACCATTTGAGCCATATCCACCCCCAGTCCAAACCTTTTTAAAGTCATTTGGGTTTTCTGTAATCAAGCTGGATATTTATGACTCTAATGCTTCTAATAATTTTGACATAAATACTTTTTTCCCCTAAGAGTTCAAAAATATTTCCCAGGTGACACCAACCCTTTTCTGCAGTAGCTATGAATGTTCTTAAACTAAACTAGTAGGTTAAAAAATGTGATGATCTCTGAGACTACAGGTACCCCGGAAACAATGCTCAACCTCTTCCTGAGGAAGAAATCTAAGGAAAGGTAAGGAATTATTAACTAAAAGGGAAAGGATGCGAGACAAAATCACTGAAAGCTGGAAGAAGCTCCATTGGTTTAGAAAGTTCTCGGAAATTAGATGTGCATCCTGGCAGGGTGTTTGTGGAATCACGGCAGTGTCCCAGGCCTCCCTCACATGTGGCGTCCTCCGACTCACTCAACGGCATGAGGAAGAATGTCCTTTTTGCCAGTGGTTCAGTCTTTCATCCTCAGTGCATGTGGACGGCAAGCAGAGACGCTTCAGTCCACTGCACGTGCTCCTCCTTCTCTGGTTTCCAGTGTAGGTGGGAGATGCCAGTGAGCGTGCATAGAGCTCTCTTGCCTGCTGGTGCTCCTGCGGACGTGTGAAGGTTTGGGGACGGGGCAAAGGCTTATTTCACAGAGGTCTGGCGGTGGGTCTGTGCTGCCCAGCAGCCAGCAATGCAGCAGGTTTTCTTTACAAACAGCAGGCAGGGCAGGGGAGGTGGAAGCAGGTGCTCGGAGCAGCCTGGTGAGAAAGGCTGGGCCTCCTGATCATGGAAAGGAGGAAGGGCCAGGTTTATGAACACCACGAAGGTGATAAACAAGGTGGGAGTCACTGAATTTTGAACCCCTGAGATGGTGGGCTCCTGTTAAACCCCAGCGAGGCAAGTTATTATATGAAAGCAAGTAACAGGAAATAGGACTTCAGGTGGCAGGTAGTCTTTATACAGAGTTTACTACCCAAAGAGCTGGGACATTTAAATGGCTTCAAAAAGATTTGGATGAATTGATGAGAAACCGAGACATAAATGGCTGCAAAGAGAAGCTGGGATTTAACTGAAAGAACGGAAACGTTAGGGGAATTCTTACATTGCAGAGCTGCTTATTATACTCTGTGTGGTGCTGGGAGACCCCTTTCCTTTAGAGAAAATGCCTTCACATGGCAGGCTCAGCCCACGGCCCTTCGACACCTTCTGTCGGACGCCCTGCTGAAATATCCCAGGATTAGCTCAATCCAGGGCAAGTGCTGCGTTCCCTGCCTTTCCCTCTCATCCAGATCAGTGCTGTCTTGAGATGTTTGTTTGCTCAATAGCCATTGATGGTGCTATTTTAGGGAGTGATTGGTCTATCTTTGCTAAACCCTAGGGCCTGCTGAATTCCAAGTTAATTCCAGAAGCTAGAATAGGAGAAGAGCTCACACACCTGCATGAAAGAGAGCCTTTCACTTACCAGGAATTCTGTTCTCTCCTTGTGAAAGAGGCTGATGATGAGACTGTTCTGTCTGTCAGGGTTATAATGAGGTGTTGCTAATTTAAAAATGGCAGCAACTTAGCCCGTTAGTTCTGAGTTTCTGGGTAAACCAGTTTGATGTTGAAGACCACTGGTAACTACACAGAATATGTAGAGTATATATACTCTACATATATAGAGTATATGTAGAGTATATGGGCAGTGGGGGACATTTGACCTCAAAATGCGTGAAAATAGATTTTGAAATAAAGAACCTGAGAATTCTGGAATAATCCAATTTTTAAAATGTTGATTATACATGTAATGCATGCTCATGGTAAAAACAAGACAAAACCAAAGCATACAAACAGCACAGAAGTATATATAGGGGAAAAAAATAAGAGTCCTCCACTCCGCATTCCTCTATGGTCATGCCCTGGCAGTAACCACTGGAAATGCTTTATTATTTGTCCTCCTAGAACTCTTAGCAAACGTATTTGCAAAGATGTAATAAGTGGATTTGGGAGTTTATGTTGTACATGCTACTTGGCACCTTGCAGCTTTCACCATGCAACATAGCATGAACTTCTTTCCACCTCAGTGCATATAAATGTACTTTGTTTCTTATTTTAATATGATATTTGATAATGCAAAACACTTATATAACAAATACATAACAACTGAAACATAACATGATGAACCCATATTGATGTACTAGAGGTATAGATTCTTGACAATACTTATTTTTTTTCCAATAAACTATTTTCAGTATCAATAGGCACTTTTCAACCCTTATGTAATTTTCCTCACAGTTTAATCCTGAAAACCTTTCTCTTTTTTTGAACCTATTTGTTAAGATATGATTCACATAACAAAATTTACCCATTTAAAGTAGAAAATTCAGTGAGGTTTGAAATATTAAGAGTTGTGCAACCATCACCAAAATCTAAGTTTGGAACATTTTTATCACCCCAAAAAGAACCTGCAAACTCATTAGCCACCACTCCCCATTCTGCCCCTCCCCCTGGTCCAAGGCAACCCACTAATCTACTGCCTGTGGCAGATTAAATCATGTACCCCAACAAAGGACACGCCCTTAAAGTCCTTGGGTGTGACCCCATTTATAAATAGGACCTTTGAAGATGATAGTAGTCAAGATATGGTCAAAGTGACTTAGGGTAGGTCTTGATTCATATTCCTGGAGGTCTTATGAAGAGGAAATTCAGAAGCAGTCAGGCGGTGGAAACCAGAAACCCAGGAAAAGCCAGAAGATGTAGAAGCCAGAAGTCGGAGAAAGTCACAGGTGGAGAGCCAGGCCACCTGCAGGTGACGGAGGCAGAGACGCAAGCCAGGGAGCTCCAAGGGTGATGCCGAGCCAGCGCCAGAAGCTTAGACACCGGGAGAAAGCAGGGTCTGTCAGGACTTTGATTTTGGACTTCCAGCTTCCAAAACTGAGAGGGTAAATTCTTATTGCTTGAAGCCAGCCCATTTAGTGGTATTTGTCATAGCGGCCTTTGCAAAGTGTATAAATTTGCCTATTCTGGACATGTCATAAAAAAGGGGTCATACAATATGTAGTCTTTTGTAACCGGCTTCTTTCACTTAGCATAATATTTTCAAGGTTCGTTCATGCTGTAGCACATATCAGTACTTCATTCTTTTATTATTGTCAAATAATATTCCATTGTGTGAATATGCCACATTTTGTTTATCCATTCATTAGTTGATGGAAATTGGATTATTTACACTTTTTGGTTATTTTTGATAATGTTGCTACAAACACTCATGTACAAATATTTTTATATGGATGTTTTCATTTCATTTAAATAGATACCTAGGAGAAGAATTACTAGGTCATATGAAAACTCTGTTTAACAATTTGAGGAACTGCCAAAATCTTTTCCAAAGTGCCTGTACCATTTTACATTCCCACCAGCAATGTACAAGGGTTCCAATTTCTTTCCATCCTTGCCCATACTTAATATTTTGTATCTTTTTTATTTTGGCAATCCTAGTGTCTATAAAGTAGCATCTCCTTGTGTTTTTAATTTGCAATTCCTAATGCCTAATGATGTTGAACATCTTTTCATGTGCCTATTGGCCATTTGTATTCATTCTTTGGAGAAATGTTTATTCAGATCCCTTGCCACTTTCCATTGGGTTGTCTTTTTATTATTGAGTTGTAAGGATTTTTCATATATTCTGGATTCAAATATGTGATTTGCAAATATTCTCCCATTCTGCAGGTTATCTTTTCCCTGTCTTTGTGGTATTCTTTGTAAGAACAAAAGTTTTCAATTTTGATGAAGGCAAATTTATCTGTTTCTTTTATCATTTGTGCTTTTGGTGTCATATCTAAGAAAACTGTTTAATTCAACATTATGAAAATGTACTCCTATGTTGTCTTCTAAGGGTTTGGAAGTTTTAGCTCTGAAATTTAAGTCAGTGGTCCATTCTGACTTAATTTTTGTGTATCTGTAAGGAAGGGTCCAACATCATTTTTTTGCCTGTGGACATTCAGTTGTCCCAGCACAATTTGGGTATAGTTGGCCCTTCTTTTTCTAATTTCTTAACATGGAATTTTAGGTTGTTGATTTGAGATCTTCCCTCTGTTTTAATATGGGGGGTTACAGCTATAAATTTCCTTGTGGACAATATTTTAGCTGCTTCCCATAAATTTTGGGATGTTCTGTTTTCATTTTCAGTCATCTAGAAGTATTTTCTAATTTCTCCTGTGATAGGTCTCTGATCCATTGATTATTTAGGAATGTATTGTTAGTTTCCACCTATTTGTGGATTTTCCAAATCTCTTTCTGCTGTTGATTTCTAATTTAATTCCATTGTTGTCAAAGAACACACTTTGCGTGATTTCAATCCTTTTATATTTATTTAGACTTGTATTATACTCTAGCATATGGTCTATACTGGAGAATGTTCCTTGTGCACTTGAGAAGAATGTGTATTCCACTGTTGTTATGTGGAGGTTCAACAAATTTCTGATAGTTCTCTTTGGTTTTTAGTGTTGTTCAAGCCTTCTATTTACTTGTTTATTTTCTGCCTAGTTTTCTATTCATTAATGAAAGTGAGATAATGAAGTGTTCAGTTATTATTATTGAATTGTCTATTTCTCCCTTCTCTATTGTCAGTTTTTGCTTCATATGTTTTGGGCTCTGTCTTTATGTGTATATAGGTTTATCATTGTTATATCTTCCTAATGGATTGGACCTTTTATCATAATCTCTAGTAACATTTTTTGTTTTAAAGTCATTTTTTTTCCTTTTTTGTTTGTTTGTTGACTTCCTGATATAAGTTTAGCTACTTTGGCTCCCTTATGATTGCATTTTGCACAGTATATCTTTTTCACCCTTTCACTTTCAACGTATTTGAATCTACTATTTGTCTCCTGTAGACAACATATTTTTACATCTTGTGGGTTTGTTTGTTTCTTTATTTTTTAGGTACGGGGCCGGGGATTGAACCTGGGACCTCACATGTGGGAAGCCGGCGCTCAACTACTGAGCCATATCGGCTTCCCTGAGTTGGTTTTTTCATTTGTTTCCTTGTTGTTTGTTTGTTTGTTTTTAGCATGCACCGGGTGCTGAACCTGGGACCTCTCATGTGGGAAGCAGGTGCTCAACCGCTTAAACCACATCCGCTCCCGTGGGTTTATTTTTTAATATCCAGTCCCATATTATCTGTCTTTTGATTGGATTGCTTAATCCATTCATACTTTTTTGTTATTATTAATGTGTTTGGGTTTACATCTACTATTTTGCTTTTTATTTTGTAATTATCTTTTGTCCCTCTGTTCCTTCTTTACTCCTTTTGTATTAAGTAGAAATTTTCTAATGTAGCATTTTAATTCCTTTAATGATTTTTAAATAAAAAATTATTTTCTTAATGTTTGTTCTCAAGTTTACAATATATGTATTAACCTGTCAAAATCTACCACTCATTGGTCCCGAGTTGTGCCTAAGCCCCCTTGGATATTTAGACGGTCACCCTTTGCTATTGGATGCGTATTGTGCTGAGAGGTGGCTGTCCCAGTTCAAGGTGTTGTGATTTTGCCCCACATTTAGCTGGGGGAGAAGTTTGTCTTTCCCCCTCCAGTCCCTCTTGAGAGGGTGAAGCCTTGGATGTGCACAATCTTCCAGACTTCCAAGGAAGTCCAGTTGCTGCCCATCTCCCTGGCTCTCTCTTAAACTTCTGGTTGTTTTGCTGTTTTGCTAATATCTTCGGCTAGTATCTTGGCGCTCTCTTAGTTTCTCTCCACCAAAATATCCTTTGTTTCCTTCAAAACCGTGAGGCATGGAATTCTTCGCTCTGTGTTGCGAATGAAATCCGTCCCCTCAGGCAACGCTAAAGAGCTCTTCTTTCGGTCTGCCTCTCCTCCTGGACTGAACCTCTGACCACTGCATGAAAGCTGGGGGCAGGGAGACAGCTTCGCTTCTTCCAGGATGACCCCCATCTCTACCAGTGTGCACTGGTGGGAGGGGGCAGACCCGGTCCTCCTGGCCTGCCCCTGCCAGCATGGGGCCTCTGCCCTATGAGTAAGCTAGGGTGGGAGCATCACGGATCTGTCCTATAAATGGCATCTGGGTGGAGGAAGGGAGCCCCATCCCTCAGGGACACCCCTAGGGATAGAGAGTCTACAACCTGGGAGCTAGAGGATAGAAGAAATGCTAGAGGCTTGCTGGTTTGGGGATGGTGCTGTAGCCCTCCAGGGAGGGGGCGCCGCTGTCTTCTTGAGCGCCCCAGGCTGGAGCAGATAGCCTGAAGTAGTTTCCCTAAAACCTGGGGTTGGGAGAAAGGGAACAGGTCACATGCCTCACATGCGACAGATTCTTGTGTTATTACTGAGGTTTGGTAAATTTTTTTAAATGAATGTTTCTCCATTTGCTGTATGTCATTAAGACTATTTCTATACACTTAAAGTGATAATTTTTAAAAATAATATTCTCTGTATTTTGTTGGGGAAAGGGTCTGCCTCACTCTTCACCCTGCCATTCTGGAACTTGGTCTTCTTGACATGACTTTTAAAAGTTATTTTGAGTAAGTGGTTAACATGGTTGTGACATAACAATAGCAAGTCAATATTATCATTGATATTAGTTGGAAAATGTTAATTACATCAAGAATGGTACTCATGCAGTGAGAAGGATATCGCACTATAATGAAGAAATCCTGGAACTCCTTTTTTAAAAAAACAGTCAGAAGTGCAGTGTTAGCACTTAGAGTTAAGAAAGTGGTGGTCTTTCAGAATAGAGTTCCAAGTTGAGCAATTGGAGCTGGGGAACAGGATTCCTCAGGGAGAGAGCCTAACAAGGGTAGGTAGTTGGCTATAGGATTTCAATTCCTAGCACGACCGGAGGCCTAAAAGCTCTAGAAGAAACCACAAAGCAAAACAGGGCAGCAATTTATACTTAAACTGGGCAATAATAGAAAAGACTAAGGAGGAAAATGACAACTCCACTAATATTTGGGTACCAAAGAACTCATTCCAGATAAAAAATGACACTGGTTTTAAGGTGGCAAGATACATTCCAAGCTCTTTCTGACTGGAGGAGGTAGAGCACTAACTACAGCATGAGGTTAGTTAAAACTGATTTCACAACTAGTTGAAGTTGCAGGTTTCAGGTCCTCTATAACTATGCCTCAGCAAGTTGGGGGAGGCAAGAACAGTTTCCTGAATTGTGCGCTTGGCGAGTTACATTTACTTTGCTGCTCATCATTGCCATCTAAGTGCACTTGGAATATGATTTTCATTGTTAATGCTCTATTCCACGCTCCTGCTTGGAGATTAAATTCAAATACCTTTTATCAAGCTTATGTTTACCTATATAGGCCTCATAATATTGTTGTTTTTATCTTCTTTACCTTGACTTCCAATGGTCTATACTGATTCTCCTGTATTTTATTTTATGTCCAATTCACTTTCATCAACATTTCTTATAATAAAGGAAACACATTAGACAAAGAGGGGATAGCAAAATAAAATTTATCAACAAAGCATTTATAATTTTAAAAGAATGATAAATACGTGTAGAAATAACATATACACAAACCATATTAAATAAAGGGGGGTAAATATCAAAAAAGAACTACATAGAAAGTTCTACAGGAGTCTTAAAGAGTCTGTCATTAAATTCATTTGGAATGAGAAGTAAGGGAAAGAATTAGGAAAGACTTCAGTAAGAAAGGAAAATTAGAAATGATCCAAGAAGTATGATCGGATTTCCACAGGCAGAAATGGAAAAGGGAAGGACACAACTGGCAGAAGCCGTAGTGCGCGAGAAGGTGAGGGAATCAACAATTGCTGAGCTTGTTTGGAACATAAGAGAGTGGTAGGATTTAAGCCTAGAATGCCAGTTTGGACCACACTAGGGAAAATTTGAATAGTCATTCAACATGTAGAGAGTCATAGGTCATATTAAGTCAATGAACATTTTCAACAAGAGGTGAAATATTCCAAGACTACTCCCATTTAATTCTGGGAGTAGTCAATTGGGTGAACTAGTGTGGGTTGAATAGAAGCTAAGGTGTCTACTTGAGAGAAAATTTCAAACAGGTTACATATGAACTAAGTTGATGACGAAGTGGAAATGGGTGTGAGAATTATTAGATAGGCAACTTTCAGAGAGGTAAAAATTGTTAGGATAGAAGGGGAGAAGGAGAAGGGTTCCAATACAGTTCCACGTTCCAAGCACAAGCCTTGCCCGTTCCCACCTGGAAGTGACAATGAAGCCATTGGCGAAGGCCTTCACATGTTCTGCTTCCTTCTTTCCTTTCTGTCTCATTACCCTGTACACCATCTGGCCCAACTTAATCTTAACCTTCTCTATGGAGCCTTCCCCAGTATTCCAGGGTCATTAACAACTGTCGTAACTGAGCTCTTACCACCATCGTGCTCCTTTAAAAGGTTAAAGAAGTGACATCTCATAGGAACAACAACAACAAAAATCTGAACACTTAAGTCTCTGTCACATATATTTGACACCGTGGTATTTTCTAACTCATGGGTCAAATGCTACCATGGCCAAAGCTTACCTGTAAATTAATCCAGTAGCTTATTTGATGGTGTTATTTCCTTTGTCTCTCTTTAATAACTGCAAAGATTCCAGCTAATTTGTTTGTCTGCCCCTTAGTCCTCTACACCACCTTTTGTCTTTCTCTTGTTCTCCCTTGTTCTTCATCAGCCTCTTTTTTAAGACTGCTTTTCTCATCATTTTCTACTGTAAAACTCTATCCTGCCTTGCGATAGGTTTCATATAAAATAATGCTGTCGTGACACCATTGCTTTGTCTATCAAGTGTCCCTTCCACCTCCACCCCACCAAAATTTAGGCATGGGGATGAGTTTCCAGACTATAAAATATAATGCACAGAAGATATGGGCAGACATGTTCACTTCCCCATACATTGAAGAAGTAAGAGAAGCTGTGGACCGAGGAGAAAAGTGAGGCTGACATAAGAGGAGATGAGAGGCAGAGAGAATGCCCTGAAGGCCAGATGTGCTTGAAGCCACTCAGAGTCTCAGCTTCCAGCTACAGGAAACGGACTAGGCCACTTACAACACGCTTCCTTGTTGGTGACAGTGAATTCAAATTGAGATTCTGTCACTTGCAACCCAAGTAATCTTAACAAATAGAATGAATTTCTTTCTTTCTCTCTCCCTCTCTCTCTCTCTCATATCTCTCCCTCTCTCTCTCTCTCTCTCTCATTATCTCTGTCTCTCTCTCTCTCTGTCTCTGTCTCTCATCTAAATAGGTTATAGCCCTTGAGATTATATCTCTTAAAATGGATGGAGTAAATGATTTATTTAAAAACAAAAACAACATCTATAATTAGAAAGAAAAAAATTCCTTTACTTCTAGAAAATCACATAAAGATAAAATATCTAAGCTTTCAAATTAGTTATTTTCTCGGAAAAATAAAATTATATTAAAGATAAACTGGGAGAGATTTACAAGTAACTAGATTTTACTTCTTTTTATTTTTTAGTCTTAATTCTTCTGGAAAATGGCAGCTTTGGCCTATGAAAAGAGTAATTCTCTTAAGATACTAACTGCTGTCAGCTGTAACATGGGTCGAGGCATAAAGTCATACTAATTAGAAGCAGCTTTAATTGAATTATTGCAGCAAAAAAAAAGAGTTTTGGTTGCAAATCTTAGTCTCAATATTCCTATTTAACTTTCATTAGAGGCTGCCTCTGCTTTCTCATCTTGCTTTTACTACTGAATTCAGAAGTGCAAATTTCTTTCTTCTTTAGAAGGTCTTCTTAAAGGAAAAAGAGAATTATAGGCAAATTTAAATTATACCTGCCACCACCTAATTGCCTTATGAAAACCAAGAAGCACTTTAGTGATCATTTCCCCCATTTTCCTAGCTGGCAGTTAAAACGATGATACACGCAATAATTTGAAATTATGTGTGCATTGGAAAAAGCCCATTTAACATGCCCATTTAGGCGCTCATTTACATCTCCAAATGCCTGTGCTTAATGGTGGGTTACATTAAGAAGTTGGAAAACTGCCTTTGAAATTTTGATTGATTCATTTCTCCTTCGGCACTACAGAGTACAAAATGTTTTACCTTTGCCTCAGCAATGTTTTGCCTCCAGTCAGGGTGTCTCTGTAAAGCTATTGGCTTAATGAAATCAATAGCAATGATACGGTGATAAAGTTCTGGCAAATATAGCTACAAGTAAATTGAATTAAACTTCCGCCGTCGCTTGGAACATTAGGGAACTGGAAAGGTTTCAAGGCGATGATTCTGTTTTCATCGGTTTGTGGGGGTCCCATCCAGTGGCCCCTCTTGAATAATTAGCCGCTGTCTTCAAAGAAGATGCACCTGCAGAGTGTGCCCCCGCTGCCGCTTGGTGCGCCGGGGGCCGGGGCTCTTCACCCTGAGCAGTGTTTGGAGAACACCATCAGCACTGAAGTGACAGCTGAACTGTCTAAAGGGAAGGCTGATGAGGAATTCCTGGCGAGAGCAGCGTGGCAGAGTTCAGGGGCGCTTCCATCTGAGAGCTCCCACTAGCCAGTGAGTCTGAGTGGCGCATCCGTAAGCAGGAGACAGCCACTGACCTGCCCTCAGGTGTGGAAGGAGGCATGCCTCCGATAAATAAGCTGGGACACCCCCGCATTAGCAGCAAGAATAAGGGCTCTAAAGCTCTGTACATTGAGTCCTTCTTTCCCACTATTTTTATAGCCCGTTTTCCCCCAAATGTCAGAAGAAAGGGGGAAAGCACTGAAAACACCTCAAGACCGGTCCTTTATTAATTTATATTTACTGTTGCTTTTTGTCTCTTGGAAAAAAATAAAACCATGTGCTTTTAACAAATAGCAGCCGTTTTATTGCACCTTTGCTTCGGGCCAGGCACACTATATATTGGCCATCCTAGGATGAGGAAGGTAAGACTTCTTTCCTCAAGAAGTTCACATCTAAGGGTGAACAGACAGATTACTCATAAATAAAATGTGAAGGGCTCCGTAATAGAGATATCAAAAAGTTTTGAAAGAGTTGAGCCATAGAATTTCTCAAAATTGCTTTGCAAAAGATGATTATTCCCTTTTATCACTTATCATAGTGAATCAGTTTGTATAAAAAAATTATTTTTGCAAGGAATATTCAATGCAATTCTTTCTCATAAAGAACGTTGAGAGGCTAATTCATCAATATGACAGCAAAGACATTTTCATCTTGTAAATATAGGTAATCTCATTTTCCCCTTTCTGCTCAATATTCCTTTTCAGTGTTTACATAGTTCTTGCTTCTATGCACAGATATTCTTCCTGACATGTCTCCTATTTGAATCCCCTTTCTTTCAACACGAACAAGTCTTCTTTGAGAAATCTAAGACAGAACTTGTCCATAGGCATTTCTGTCTACTGCATGACTTACAATTTTTTTGCTTTCGATAAATATTAGACACTTGATCACAATCGTCTTTGCCAGCTGGATTGCAGACACCCCCAGAAAAGTGCCTTTGGCTTCCTGGTGTGGCACTGAGGGAAGAAGATTGTTTTAATGCAGGTGATGGTGATGGCATATGATGGTAAACATTTAATTAGCATTTAATTTAATCCCATTAAAGCAACTTAGTTGTTGATACAGCTTGTATGGGACATAGCCAGGATTCAAACTCAGATCTGACTGGCCCAATTGCAGACTCTTAATCACTTTGCTATTTGCATTGAAATTAAAGTGTTGACAGTTGAAAACCAATACGTTTGTAAGAAAGCGGTGTGAAATTTAGGCAGCTCACCTTTCTGTCTCTCAGAGGGAACTGGCCCTTTGGCAGGAATGAGCAAAGCTTACCTAGGGGAGCACTGATGATGATTTCATTATATGTCGACAGTTTTGTAGCTAGAAGAAATCTCGTAGCTCACCTGCTTTGACCTCTTATTTTAAAAGTGAATAAAATGAGCTGGAGAGAGAGAACCTCACTGGCCTAAAGTCACATCCTAGTCTCCTGTCCCTAGAAAAGTAAAAGTTTCCATGTTACTCCACCTTCTTCATCAGGCACGTGAGAGTGAAGCACACGGTGACCCTTCACAGCTCAGTGCATCCTTCTGAGTGTGTGTGTGTGCGCGTGTGTGTGTGTGCGCGCGCGCGTGTGTGTGTGTGTGCGTGTGTGTGTGTGGAGAAGCTTGAGGAGCTTCTGGTACTTGAGGTATCTGAGACTTTCTGGCTTTAAAGTAAATTACTAAATTACTAAGTTGTCCCCAAAAGTTTTAATGTTTATTAGAGTTACTTTTTGTAGTTCTCTCTCCTCCCTCTTGCTTTCTAGCTCGCGTGATTGGTTTGCCTGATGTTAGTATCCCCTCCTCATCCAACTGGTTATTGCTAATTGTGCTAAAGCAGAGAATAAACGCGTTAAAACCATGCTAATGTAAAAATAGACAATGAGCCTATGTATGCTTGATACTTCAGTGGAAAGATGGATGTGTTTTATATGTGGACTTTGTGACTAATTTTGGCTTTTAGAAACCTGTTTATTTTTTCATTCTAGGCCATAGCAAGGTTCATGGATAAATCATGTTTGAATAATTATTGAAACAGTTAAATTTGCTTCTTTATTCACATTTTCATGTAATTGTCGCATCTAGAGCATGCTCCCATTTTTACATGGATTAAATTTTTTTTCCATTTTGGAAATTATGGTGCAGAAAAATGAAGATTTTTTTTAAAAAAATGTACAACCACAGAGGTCTTTTCAATTCCCAGATCTTTCTCCTTTGGGTTCCAGTGAACGGAGAGGTGTCATGACTTTGCAGCAGACAAAGCACTTGTACTCACGGTGCACTTTAATTCCGCCTCTAATCCGAGATGACTGTCTCCATGTCCCTGGATGCCGAGGTGATTAAATTGCAAGTCAAAGAGGGTTCCGTGTCTGTTTGATCTGGTCTGGTTTAAGCCTTTAAGAAGGTAATACAAGGGCTCAGAGGCTGATACGAAGCAAAGCAAAGCAAAGCAGCTTATTCTTCATTCTGAACATTGTGTCAGGTAAATGAGGGGCACAGAGTAACCAAATAGAAAGTCATGAGAGTATATCTATTTTTTGTGTTTCTATGCTTGGATGATACATCTTTAATAAATAAGAAGTGGGGAATGTGGTTATCGTCGGGTCTTTTGGGAGCCCAATTAAAAACACCTCTCTTTCCTATCTAAGTTCTTAACCAGTTGAGAAACACAACCAAAGAGAAGGCAGATGGGGTAATGGTATCACCTCAAAACTGATGGCAGATAAGCTACCATTGGAGAGTGTTTGTGCACAAGTAAGCTTTAATGCTGAAGGCCAGACTCTCTCACCCAGCATGTGGTTCTTGCCCAAAAGGGCAGCCCTCGGTCCACATCGACAGAGCAGGGTTCGGGCTCCTTGTCAAGAGAAAAGAGATGGCACCTGAAGGCCAATTTCTCATTCCAACCTTTCTGTCAGTTAAGTCAGCCTCGCTCTCCTGGAGTGGAGTGAGTTAGGGGCAGAAAAATCAGGCTAGTGGGGCACTTTCTCCATTTGAAAAGAAACCAGAAGGATGGAGCCTAAGCATTTCCTGAGTATCAAGAGTGTGTGTGGGCATTTGAAATCCATTTTTTAGTTGTCTCATCTATGCACGGTGCTTTTTAAATAAAATTTTATTAAAGTATGCCATTCATATGTGAACATACATAAACAATAAGTGCATAGTGAAGATGTGAACTCACAAATCAAACTTGCACATCATCATACAGGACGTCACCTCACAATACGTCACAATACGTCACCTCACAACCAACACCTTGCATTGTGGTGAAACATTCATTACAAACTATAAGGCGCGTCATCCAAACATTACTAGCCCATATTTGGTGTATTTTCCCCCAACCTGCCCGATTATTCACACCCTATATTAGTATTATGTATTTGTTAGAGTTCACGAGGGAACGTTCTCATGTTTGTCCTGTTAACCAGAGTCCATCTTCTACCACTGCACCAGCCCCAAGAAGAGCACAGTGAAGCCATCGAATAAAATATCATCATTTGACAGATGAGGGAAAACCAGATCTTAGAGAGGAAACTTAACTTGCTCAAAGTAACATTGATAATAAAAAGAGCTGTGAGTCAAATGCAGACCTGAGTCTGAAACATGCTCTTTCCACATCCCTGCTTTTTTCTTATATTGATAATCTGATAATACTTATCTAAGTAAATAAGCTTTCTGAGCTGAAAGCGATTCTCAAGCTGTTGATGAGAATTTGATTATTCATTGATATGAAGTTTAGACTGTGAGTTTTTTTACTTTTTATTTTGAAATAGTTTTAGACTTACAGAAAAGTTGCACAAATAATGAACAGAATTCCCATACACACTTTACTCAGCTTCCCCTCAGGTTAACATCTTACATAGCCATGGTGTAGTTATCAAAAACGGTGAATTGGCATTGGTACAAGACTACTAACTGAACTACATAGCTTACTTAAGCGCCACCATTATTTTCTTTATTGACTGGATTTTTTGAGGGCAGAAACTGTATTATTATATTCCTTTTCTTTTCCATGGAGCTTAGTTTTAAGTCCAGTCTAGAGTAGGTGGTCAGTAAATTCCGTGGAGTAAGTGAATGAATGAATGGACTTGGGGTCCCATACTATGACCTGTGGGTGTGTGTATGAGCCACAGGTTTATTAGAGCACAAGGAAATTCTGAGCCTATAATTTGAATTAATATCTTTCAGAGCTAAATTCCATATTATGCTTTGTGAATCGCTGTCCTTTAAAACCGTGGAAATGTTTCTCAAGGGTTATACTAGCCAAGTAGAAAGAAAGAGAGATAGGCGGGACCTGCTGAGTAGGCGGAAGGCTGGGTTCGCGTTCATTATGTTGTGTGCTTGTTTCACAGCACAGTTCAGTGATGCGTCTGGGAAAGAGACAGCAGTTCCTTGTGATCAGTTCTGCATTTCTAGGAAGGTTTTAGAAGTCCAAGGTTAGACCACATCATAGCAACTCTCTTGCTTGAAGAGGAAATCCAAACAGATGCTTTTAAGTTTTCTAATAATATTTGCACTGAGTTTAGTAGAGATAAGTGTGAATTTTGCTGTGACGGTGATTTCTGATAACTTCAAAAACAAATGCTCCTTTGTCTCAACATTTATAATCAAAGAATGTGACACCAGGAGAGAGGCAATATTCACACAGCACAAAATTCCTATTAGTAGCTTAATGGACTGTAACATGGCCATTTTTCTTGCTGTTTTCTGTATCTCCTCTGAAAATATTAATGTGATAAAGTCTAGAAAGGAACTAATATGGTATTATTCTTGGTATTAATATGGTATTATTATTCTTGGTAGGGAAAAGCTATTATCCAAATTGTTAGGAAAACTCGTTTCTCTCAAAAGTTAGTTCATCTTTAAAGTTTTAATTATTTAATTTTTGTTTTTTAGATGGAAGATGTCATAGCACGCATGCAGGATGAAAAAAATGGAATTCCTATTCGTACTGTCAAAAGCTTTCTTTCCAAGATACCGAGTGTCTTC
Source organism: Cabassous unicinctus (assembly GCA_029593785.1). Lineage (NCBI taxonomy): Eukaryota > Metazoa > Chordata > Mammalia > Cingulata > Chlamyphoridae > Cabassous > Cabassous unicinctus. The sequence goes on along the minus strand of JAQZBX010001931.1, from coordinate 51,430 downwards.
TCTGGTAAGTTTGGATTCAGTGTATCTCTATATTCTCCAGCAACATTTATCTAGTTAAGATTTATTCCAGTCATTCACTATTGAAGCTCTCTCTTACTCGATAATCAATAGCTACTTATAAAATGCCTATGCCATGTTGGTCATCATGTTAGACATTTGAAATGGTGGTAAAATGAAACAAAACAGAAGAAAAAAACAAAAATGACCCCACTAAGAGAGCATACTGTTAGTTGCAATGACATAATAAACAAATGTAAAATAATACAAACAGAAATAAATTAAGGATGTATGAAATAATATGATATAGATTATATATGGAAGTTAGGAGAGTGAAAACATTAATTAGGAGTCAGGAGAGGGTTCTGGAAGAGCAGTGAGGGGTTGAGTTCGTAAGGTGAGGCGTTTGTTTTAAGTCCCAGACCATTGCCACTGCTGCTGCGTGTGCAGAGCTGGGAAGGGACTGAACTGCAGAGAGCAGGCTGGGCAGACCGGAAGCTGTAGAAAATGAGATGGAATACACAGACTTGGCTTAGATTGTAAGGGTCTTTGAAAACCAACCAAAATTTAGATTTGATATATGGGGGAAAAGGAGGCATTTACAGTTTTTTTTGTGGAGAATGCTATGACAGAAGTGTTCAGGGTGAACTGGCATTCAGCATGGGCTGTCGTCACTTGTAGGAAGAGTTTGGGGGTCAAGCTTCTGATATCCTAGACTAAAGGAGTAGAGAGGAAAAAGCATGAGGATTTGGCAAGAAGGATGAAGGAAGACATGGACCAAAGGGTCGTCTGTAGGTTTTTCTTTTTTTTTTTCATTAGATGACTGAGACATAAAAGATGACTCTTCATCAGAAATAGGGAAACCCACAGGTTTGACTGGAGGTGACAGGAGAAACCCAGGGGGATAGCAGTAAGTTAGGAAGTGGTGCTCTGTCTCCACAACGCAGTGAAGACCCCGGTTGTGGGGATGTGGGCGTATGGGGGTGTGGCCCACGCAGCCCAGGAAGAGGCAGGACAGACAGACACTGCCTTGGCAGGAGTCAGAGCGCGAGGGGCTGGCTGCTGGGCGGGATTCACATGCAGCCTTCTGATGCTTTCTCAGGGCCCCATCAGGAGGCCTTGAACCTCAGCAAGCGAGTCATACGTGGAAACAGAATAGCAGCTAAGCAGGCCCAAGTAGTGGGGTCTGGGAGTTGTCCTGCCTGGAGATGGAAGAGAGCGCTTGGAGCAGGGGAGAGCTACGGCAGAATGGCCTTTTGCCCTAACACCTCTTTTTCTCCTGGGACTCCCTGTCACACCCGCTCTGTTCCCGTTTCTTGCGCTTCCTTGACACCATCCTGCGTTTTCCCTCATCTGTGACTTTTCTCCATCTTTTTTCTCCAGCCAGAGTTCCAGCCCTCCCTGTCCCACTGCCGTGTCTTTCTGGCTGTAAATTTGGTCCAACTTTAATATACTCAGCCCAGATGGCTGTTTCATGAAAACTATCCTGATTCTCCTGTCTCTGTGCACCCCATAAAACTTGATTTCCGCCTCTCTGATAGCAGTTACTATGCCTCATTTTGTCTAACAGTTGTTTTTGTATATGTCCTTTACCCCCTAATAAATGCTAAGTCCAATGCTGTCAAGGACTCAGAAAGTTAACTTTACATCTAAACATAAATATTACAATTTTACTGATCTTTTGATGAGCCAATACAAGGGATGAACTTAACTGCTTTAAAATACTCTGATAAGGGGGTGCAAACTGAAACGCCTCCAGAACCCAGGCAGATAAATGCAGGAAATTGCTGATCTGAACTAGGAATTGTGGTTAATTTAACAGTGCCTGGTCTACATAAAGGCATTCCAATTCAGGAATTTTTATGCCAAAAAACAAGCTAAACAAAATAGGTTTGCCCATTGGATTGCGCTCGGCCACAAGTTGAATGCATCTGCCCTAGTGAGCAGGAACTTGCCACCTGTTCAGTTTCAGTTAGATGCTTTGCTGTAGGTGTAACTGCTAAGTCTAGTATTTACCAGCCTCTTTGTAGTAACATCCCCAAATTACAGTGGCTTCAGGCCTCTTCCACTTTACTAGCAGGGCTTCCAGCTTTTAAAGAATTTGCCTGGGGAATGTCAATTCCGAAGTCCTTTTGTGGCCCTTGCTTCCTGCTGCTTGTTCTTACTCTTTCTGCCTCTCCCACCTCTCCCTCACCCTGCCTCATTCTACTGAGAACTGCTAGTGCAAAGGGGATTTGGCCACTTGTCTGCGCTCAGTAGAACCGGAATTTAACTGTGATGGAAGGACCGAGGAGAGGGAGAGGAGGGCAGTGCGAGAGTGGGACTAGGACGCTCTCCTTGCTGGGGACAGTTCCCTGACGGGAACAGGGTCGTGGTGTCAGTACAGCTCTTTCAGGATATCAGCTGTTCCCGGAATTGTTGCTACTCAAAGTGTGGTCCGAGGACCAACAGTATAGCATCACCTGAAAGCGTGTTAGCGCAGTCTGTGGTCCCCGGTTTCAGCACGCAAGCGTAAGGAGCACGCCCCTAAGGGAGCCACAGAAGCAGGACCCCGGGCTGCCTGGGCTCCAGGCCAGCACTCGTGGTTTCCTCACGCCGGGCGCCCGGCCCCCTGGCTTGTGCCGACACTTCTTATCCTCACCCTGCAGCCCGGCCTCAGCTAAGGCTACCCTGGTTCATCTAACAGCTTAATCCTTCATTAGCTTCACCTGGGGAGGGAGACCGGGCTCCTTTCCTCCCAAGCCAAGAGCCTCCCCAACCCGCTGGATTGGTGGATGTCAGCAGCGTGGTGGGGGAATGAGCGCTACTGAGCGCCACCAGGCGCCTCCCGAAAGCGGAGGCCAGGCGAGGGCCGCAGCTGTCAGCTGTGCTGAGACGCGCCTGATGCGGTTCCCTCCCCCTCAGCAGCTGCGTTACACCATCAGAATCCCGTCAAGGAACCCAGACACTGTAACTAGCAACATGGGGTTTCTTTTCCTGCTAAATGTTCTTCCTCCAGCTAAATGCCCAGCAATTTCCTAAGATTTTGGTCTTGGAGTTGCTGATTTCAGCCTCCTGCTTTCCATGCTCCCAAGAACCAGAGGGAAAAACCCTTGGGCAAATCCTACATGCCAGTTCCTTAAATGCTGGGTTAGGAGATGTCCTTCCCACAAAACCAGACTTTTGCCCCTGAGAACTTCCCTGTCAACTGCAGAGGGAGCTCAGGCAGCTCGGGTGGGGTTGACCTGACGCCCACAGGGCTGGTGGACACTGGTCGAAGTTGGGCCCCTTGGCGATCTCGCCCCTGGGATTCCACTGAGACTCACAGCACCCCAGTTAAGTGTGTGCTGCACTGGGGTGATATAAACTTAGGGGCTGTGTAACCACCGTGGGCAGAGAGAAGCAAAGCAACCTCGTCTGCAGATGGAGAGAAATGAAACCCGCAAGTAAAGAGAAGCAGAGACGAGGCAGCGAGTCCTGGGTTCCTGGGGCCTTTTTTCAGTCCTGCCATTTTGGGTCTCCTCATCTCCTCCAAGGCCCCACCATAAAAACATCTACTACTTGTTTTGTCATGTTTTCTACGTTCCCTTTCTATTTCAGACTTTCTCCACACCAGTATTTTTCACATTATCTCCAGGAGTAGTACATACATGGCACATGTACTATAAAGTTCTTATGGCTGCAAAAAATACATGCATAAAAATTTTTGTACAAGGAGAATACACATTTTGGCTTGGATCAGCTGCTGATCTGGAGACTGGCTGCAACAGATTTCTTGAGGAAGTTCTTAGAAACCCTAACTGCAGATATTCAATTCTTTATGACTGGGCTGGCACAGGGATTCTGTATTTTCACACTGATAAAAGATTATGATTGGCATCTGCTAGTCTTAGAGTCTTGCTAACTATATTGTCCCTTAGAATCTCACTCAACTCAGCAGACATTAATCAGATACCCTCTGTGTCCTGGTTACTATACTGGGTTCTGAGGGCCACTGCTTTAATTTTAGTGGGGAAATAGAAATAATACACCTAAGTCAGCATTAAATGTTCAACTGATATGATGAACTGAGGTGAGTTCTCTTAGTACAAGTAAAATAAATTGATTGTGGGAGCAGAACTGTTGAAGCACTATCACTTTATTAATTTGATTATCAGCAATCTGAATTGCATGCCTTTAACTCCCAGAAGAAATACCTTTACTAGATTTTGGCATAATGGTTTAGGAGCCTGTAGAGTAGGCTAATACATGAATTGTTTACCTGCTGTTTTGTAATTTTTGCAAAGTTACAACCATAGGTTTTTACTTCCTGTTCTCTAAGTTCCTTATGAGAGGACCAATGATGTAAATTTATTTTATAATAAAATGTTAAGGAAATTTTATCTCTGAAGATAAACTTGCCTTTTTCCTTTTTTAAAGCAGCAAGAAATTATGTAACATATATTTTCCTTTTCCTTATTATTCTAGTTGCCAGGAGGTTCATTGCTGCATTTAATGTTTCATTTGTAGTTTCTCATTTTTGCCTGCCTCATCATTGACATATCTGTTTTTCCTTTTCTTCTATCCTGGTTTTTGTATGTTTTTATTTTGTTATTTTAATTTGGATTTGTGTGTGTGTGTGTGTGTGTGTGTGTGTGTGAAAGAGAGAGAGAGAGAGGGAGAGGGAGAGAGAGAATGAGAGAATGAATACAAAGATCAATAGTGTGAATTGCCTCAAGTTATATTTGGAGACAGATAAGGAATAAATCCCAAGGAGGTATCTGAGAAATGTGTGCCATAGTTTAAGGAGTTATTTTGCCCAGAATCCTCACCATTCAAATGGGGCTACATCGTGGCTCTGAACTGAAGCCGTGTCACAATATAAAATGAAAGATGAAGTTCAAATATTACTGAATGCTAGTTTCATAAAACTGCTTATACAATTTTTACACAATTGTATCTTCAAATTGGAAAAAAGTAACTTTATAAGGCTAAAAATAGAATATCTGCAGATTTTGCTGAGGATTTTCTCTGAGTAAATCCCGTAAGTCTTATTCCTGCATGCTAGCTATTTCTCTAGAATTCATATCATGTAACTTGCAGTGTTTATTTCTTCTCCCATATGAAAATCTTTGGTAAAGCAAAACTATGACACTCATATCAGCTGAAAACCCTTTTGTGTTTTTAAATTCTGAATGTAGCTGAGTGAAGATACAAATCCAAATGCAGCACAAATATTGTGACTAAAGGAGGAAATGATTAATTTTTATATTTTTCAAGATATTTGGTCTTTCTTTGAAAGTATTTTACAACTATACCATTTACCTTAAGTGCAAATTTGAATGAATTAAAACTGACAATGTAGGTTTTCAGTTGCTTAACAAGATGTTGAAATAGTGTTTTGGGTGCTTTATTTCTAGGAAAATATATTTCATCATAATAATATCAAATATTATTTGGCTATATTTTTTGGTTTATAGTAGTGGGTGCTTTATGGCATTTAAGTGTATGACAACGTGTAGTCATGAATAGGCTTTAAGTCCTCGTGGGAGAAAGAACTGCTTCTTCAGCTTTCTAATGTTTCAAAAGTGTTTGACTCAGACCTTGAGATTTTTTATGATAGCATGTAATCTTCATTATAAGAAGGATTTCTTATTTTGATGACATCTATAATTTTTTTTTTTAACTTTGGAGGGAAATACTAGTTAGCAATTTGGAGAAACCTACTACTTAAAACACTTCAAGTAGTTATCATTAGCTCCGTTTTATAGAGAAGGAAATGGAGGGTCAGAGAGTTCAAGGCTTTGGTTCCATTTTGCACAGCTTCCTAATATTCACACCCAGATCGGTCCAGTTCAAAGTTCCATTCCCTTCTGTCTCTGTCACCATGCGTTGCCTCCCAGGTGTATTGTCCCAAGACAAATGAACACATAGTGGAATCTGTAGGATTCTGGGTACTGGGAATTGTTACTTTCTTTTCCCGACATGTCTTTCCCAGATGGAAATCCTTTAGCATTCTTGTCAAAAGAAACCAAATGAGCTTTTGTCTCAGTTTTACCTCTAAGTTCCTGTGTGATGTTGGGAAAACCACTGCAGTTTCTTTGTCTCTGAAATTTGGAGGTTGAATCTGATGATCTCCAAGTTTCCTTCCAACACAGATTCTATAATTAAGAGAACCCAGTGAAAAGGAAAGTGTGGAAGAAGAAGGGTGAAAAGAAGAAGAGAACATGGCAGGCCAGACTCTTCACAAGATAGTTTGAGTGATAGAAGGTAGTGAAATCTCACTCTATTTTCTTTCCCTAGACAATGCCACCCCTGCCCTTGGCTTTAACTATAAGCTTTTTGTACTCTTCCAAATGTATACCTCTAGTCCAGATTTTTCTCTGAACTCCAGTACATTCAACTTCTTATGCAGTATTTCCACTCTACCTTCCAAAGGAAGCCTACGCTCAATTTGTCCAAAGTGAAATTCTTGCCTTCTTCTCAGCCCCTGCCCTGTTGTCTGCTTCAGTAGAGAGTGCATGTGCCTGAGACACTGGAGTCACCTTGACCTTCCTTTCCGTAGCTCCTTTTTCATGTCCATTCCGTCAAGTCCTTTCTAAGCAGCCACCAAGTGCATTGGCTCTCTACATTCTACTCTTATTTTACTCCAGTCCAAAGATCATCTCACATCTGAACTACTGCACCAGCTCCTAACTGGTCCCCACTGCTCCTAACTGCACCTCACCTTCTTTCTCCACAGGGCCACCACGGGGGTATTTGCCCGTGGCACATCTGGTTCATTAAAGTCTTTCTTTCATTGTAGCACTACCACCCAAATCCTCAACCAAGACCCCTCAGCAGCAAAATGGGTCAGTCCAGCCTTCCTCCCAGACTCCTCTCACGGTGCTCTCCCTCCTGCTCTGCTGGTTCTCGGCTCAGACGTCTCCAGTTCCTGCAGTTTACACTGCTTCCCCTTTCATGGAGCTTTCTGGAATGCTCTCCTTTCCCCCATTTTCCCTTTGCCAAATTTAGACTGATTCATACTAGGTCCGGGCCAGGTTCCTTGCTTAGATACGCTCATAAAACCGCATTCTCTCCCTTCAGAGTGCGTCATTCCATTTTGTGATTATAAACTCATTCGTGACCGTATTTGATCAATGTCTGTGTTCCAGACTGTACTGTAAACTAGACGAAGCTTCCGTATGCTCACTTAGAAACCTGAACACCACAGGTCTCACAAAGAGCCATCCGTCAAATATATGTTAGGTGGGTGAATAATAATTGCAGTCTTTAGAGGGAATAGTTGCCATCGTGGAGTGAGAACACAGTTATGCTACCTGGAGGGTGTAGCTTTGGCAACATAGATAAATTATTTGGATTTTTAAAGATTTTTTACTGAAATTGTTTTTTGCCCTTTAAATCATATGCAGGTGAATAAAACGTCCTCGTTTTCTCTGCCGTTTTCTCTATCGTGGCCATCCAGTTAGATGCTGTCTTAGTTCACTGGCTGCTAAAACAAATATAATGCAACGGGTCAGCTTAAACTATGGGAATTTATTAGCTCACGGTAGTCAGCATAGAAGTCCAAATTCAGGCGTCAGGAGGGCGATGCTGTCTCCCTGAAAGCTGTGGTGTGCTGGTGCTGGCTGCCAGCGGATTGCTTTTCTGTCACATGGCAATGCACGTGATGGTGTCTTCTCCTTTTGCTTCTGGGTCCTGGTGATTTCCAGCTGCTGTCTGCTCACTGTGGCTTCTTTTCTGTGTCCAAATTCCTTTGTCCTAAGGACTCTGCCATATGGGTCAAGCCCCCCACTCACTGAGTTTGCTGCACCTTGACTAGTGGCATTGGCAGGGGTCCTGTTGACAAATGAGTCTGCACCCACAGGCCCCAGGGGAGAGACCTGAGTGTGCCTTTGTGAGGGACGCAGTTCAGCCCCCAGCAGGTACAGCTGCTGTGTGCTCCTGCTGTATTCTGGTCTTATTTCTGTTGTATCACTTTTCACACTGTTTTTATTTGTCTTATTGTTTGACTCAAGACTCTTCCTTGGGGAGAGCGACTATGCCTTTTGTATCTCTATCCCTGGCAACTGCACAAGGACCCCAGCACTCAAGAGGTATAGAAAAAATATTTATTGACTAAATAAATACAAATAATCAATGAAATGTGTTAAAAAGCATCATTTCACTGTACTTTTTAATCTTAACTAACCAATTAGACAACAAGATAAAGTTGTCAGTATGCATTGGGAAGCCAACTCTTTGGTCATGTCTTATCTCTTGAGCTTTGTGGTAGGTACGTGGGTATCTATTGCATTTCCCTTTTTATGTTTTCTTGCATCTGAAATATATCCTAATGCATTTTAAAAATAAAAAATTAATGAAATATGGACAAAGACACACCTGAAAATATTGTGTGTAATAATGAACAATTAGAAAAAACTAAAGTGTATTTCAATAGAATATGGGTAAAATAAATTATGCTATACGAATATAAAGTGCAGTGTACATAAGCATTGAAAATGATAGTTTAGATTTAGTCTTACATGGATATACCACATACAGTATTCAGTAGGAAAGCAGTAGATTACAAATGATATTACAATCCCATTTATGTTAAATTGTGTGTTTATAAAGGAGACACCTTAAAATTTTTTTTCTGGAAGGTTAATTGTGATTAGCTCTGAATGGTAGGAATAGATATAGCCAGAATTATACATGATTTAAATGTTTTAAAAATAATTTATTATATGTATATTCAGAAAAATAGTTGTTTTCATTTGAAAGCAATATCTGCAAAATATTAAATATTTCTTTTCAAAATAAAAATGTTTCTCTATAATTTAATGAAATTATTTTTATTCACAATTTAAATCACATGAACAAAAACAGACATTAATTCCTTTCTGTTTCTGTGAGCTGGGTATTTGATGCACTTGAACCTTGGGCCCTGTGGAATCCTATTTGTTAATAAATAATTAAATATGTGTTATGTGCCAACTGTGTGCTAAGCATTTTTCTCGGCCTGGAGATATAGAGAAATAAGGCATGGTCTCTCTCCCCGAGGAGATGGACAAATAAATAAAGGGAGATAATTTCCATGAGTGCTGCAGGAGTGTGTGGAATCTAATCCAGACTCCTGGAGTCCAAGAAGCTTCTTGGAGAAGGTGACTCCTGAATGTAGTTGTAAAGGATAACTCAGAATTAGTCAGGAAAAGGGGAGTACTTATGAAAAAGCTCAAAGATGGGAGAGAGCATGGTGAACTCGGGGGCTTCACCACCTGCAGGATGACTTTAGCACTAGGATGAGTTGTTTGGAGAGTCGGGGTAGATGGGTCTGGAGAGGAAGCAGAAGACAGATTACGTCTTAAGGAGTTAGACTTTTATCCTGAAAAAGTAGGGAGCAATTAACAAATTTTAGGCAGCGAAATAGCACTGCCAATTTTTTTTTACTCTGGAAAAAATTTAGAAAATAAATATCAGTTTGTAGAGAATGGAGACAAAGATGGGGCTGAAGTAGCAATTTAGACAAGAGATTATGAAGACCTGTCCCAAGACAGGAGCAGTGGGGTTTAAGAAAAAATAGTATGTTTGGGTGTCTTAATGACTTAGAAAGGAACTTCATCACCAGTTCTTTGTCAGCATTATGGTGGTGGGAGTGAGAAGGAAGGTGAGCAATGGGAGAAGGCATGTTTACAACCTTGCAAATAAAAGCACAATCATGTCCTTCACAGATGACCTGGGAAACGTAGGTGATTCCCTCCCCCACATCCCCTCTTTCTTCTTGGAGGTGAGTGGGGAAGAGATGATAAGTTTTGGACATGTTGAGTTTCATATATTTGTAGAACATCCAAGTGAAATGTCCAGGAACTGTTGGACATATAGGTCTGAAATTCAAAGAAGAGGTCTGGGGTGAAAGTATCATTTTGAAGATTTAGCAACACCAATAATGGAAATGAAAGCATAGCTGAGATCTCTCGTGGAGTGTGTATGGAATGAGAAAAGCAGAGGACCAAAGATGGACCTTTGGTGGAACAGAAAAGTTGGTTCCTACGTGCTTACTCTTAAATCTTCGCCAGCAGGATTAGTTGACTCAGCTCACTTGGAGCAGCGAGGGGTGCAGGCGCCAGGGAAGGTGTTCTGGTGAACCATAACGACCTTGTGTAAGTGACTGGCCGTTACTGTGAGCCATGTACTGAGATCTCTAGGGCTCAGTGCCTACGGACGCCGGTGGTTGTGTTTAAGTCTTATCAAAGAGAACAATCTGGTCAATACATGAACTCCAAACTTTTCACTAATCTGCTTTATTTAAAATGAGTCGTGCCCTCTGCACTGTGAAGGAGTGGGAGAAGCTATCAGTGTGTTCACAACATATAAGCTTACAACCAGTGCTTGGCCGAATCTTAGATATATCTTAAATTATCCACCACCACCACTCCACCCCCTCCAAATAGACGTAGCTGAAAATGAAATATGCTTACTGGTCTGATAGTCCATGATTCGTCAGGGTATCTGTACATTCTCATATTTTGGACATAAATAATTCTGTTTTTCTAGATCATAGTGGAAGTAAGAATTCACCTATTGGGTGATTTCCACTTCCTTCAATGGATTGACTATGCAATTACTTTGTCTCCATTGTAAGCCCAGCAGGAAATAAACGGGAGCTCTCTTTTCGGTTCCTTGTAAATGGTGTAGGTTTTCATTAAACTTGAATTTGACTGTGTTTGTGAAGCAGCCCACTGAGATCATGAAAGTCCGTGGGAATGCCTGTTGGCAGCTATCAAATAAAAACGTCCCCATTAAAACAGCTCATTTAGCATGTTTGAAGATGGAACTTACTGAATTAATCCTCGGGAGTCCAAAAGGCAGATGCCTGCTCTAGATCACGAAACACAGTAAATGGAGGAGAGAATGGTCAGAAATTAAGTTCTAAGCAGCCATTCCTGTGTTTCATACCTTTCTGTCGTTTATTAGCTTGAGAAGGTTCTCTGTTGCCGGAATGTTGATAATTGAGGAATTGACTCTCTTTGCCACTCTCTTTGCAACTTCATTCCGTTCCTTACCTGTCACAGCACTAAAATACATTCCAGAAGTTCTCAAAACACAAAAGTAGAAGAACTGTGATTTTCTCTCTGAATAATCATAAGCATGAAAGAGATGAATCGATCACTTTCAATATGAAATGTCGTATTATTAATATGCTCACTGCCACTTGGCGGGAGCAAGATTTGTGCTCCAAAGAGTTGTCTAATAGTCCTTATGTTGAGCAGGTGAGACTTGACACAGGTCTTGGGATTCAGAAAGCATTTTTAATTCTCTAGAGCCCATTCCTGCCATTTTTTCCTCCCTGTCCTTCTATTCTTCTCAGCACGTTTGATAACGAAGGGTACCCTAACTAGTGATATGTTGACTTATTCCAATTGCATGGAAATATGAATTGTAATATTTAACATTACTGGATGTGGCATAATTATCCATATTTTATTACTATTTTGGTCCTCCAACAGTGTACACATTTCTCTGTGACGCCTTATTCTCAGTCATATATATGGAAACTGGGTAGTATGTGTGAGCCTAAAAGAACAAGCTGCCTTTAAATGTAATAAGATGGTGTATCTCTCAAGAATTCAAATATGTCCTGTCTCTTATCACTTGTTCCTCTATAGGTTTTATGAATATTAATCAGTGCCATAAAGAGACGATCAATGTATGCTTAAACTTGTCATTTGGGTATGTGTATAGTTGAGAGGAAAAAGGAACACCTTTGTAAATAAGGACTGGGCCAATACAACATACACTAAGTACATATTTTGCATCTAAATGTTTTGATAACAACTTCCAAAATGCCTCATATGACTTAACCCCGATCATATTTGGAGTCAATTTGAGGATGATAAGAATAAGTAATGAGGTATATATTTTTTGTGGATCCTCTAAGAATAAGGTAAGCAATTCTAATGTGCTTCTACGATTCTAAGATGTTCCTTTCTGAATCTGGCATCTAATTGTAAACTGTTTTTCACCTATCATAGGTTTGGCTAAAATAGTTACTACAGATTCAGCAAGAAATAGATTGCTTTTGAAAACAATCCTAAAAATTTTGTCAGAAATTATACTTGTAATATTTTGCTTTATCATATCCCAAAGAAAATTCAAGAATGCAAAGAGGAAATTCCTGAGCAGCAAATAAAAACAGAAAACTATCATAAAAATCTTGGCAATTCTTAAAGTTCAATTCTGAAAAAATAAATTCTTGGAGAAAGCAAGAAGCACTAACCAGATCTGCAAGAGATGTGGACATTTGAATATAGCTGGCCTTTGTTGTCTTCTTGACACATCCCTGCTGAGGGAGCTGAGTGACACCCATCAGTTCCCTTGTAACTGGCATGTAGTAACTATGTGGTCAGTGAGGCTGGGGAATGAGAGAAGTTGAGCTGTCACATAATCAAATAGATATTTAAATTATCTTTGTGACGAAACGTTCTCTTGGTTGTTATTCTTTCCTTATTGTGCAATATCACAAATAAGTGGTTAGAAATCATAAAGGATCCTGATGTCAACCACTTGGACTCTCTGGTATATGTGCTAGATAATTCTTTTTCCAATAACTATTACTGGAATATGACAAAGTTAGCTATTTATTGGGCTCTCTCTGCAGTTGTAGAAAAACAATTTATTTCGATATGTGAATGGTTCAGTGTGACAGGATAAAGGTTAAAAACAGGTTCTGACTGATCTTATTTATACCAGAATGTTTAAAAGAACGGTACAAACTGAGGAATATCCAAATGCATTGATTTTAGCTCGAGCTTCTCTTGTAGCCATGCAGACGAGGCCCAGGAACTCTTTTCTTTTTCTGGGTACCTGCAGATGGTAGTGCTGTGTCCCTCTGGTGCTATCTGAACTATCTGACTTTGCTCTTTTATATTTTAAATAAATATAATTGGGATTGGAGATGATTTCAAATGGGAAAATGAAAACATTAGACACTTCAAGGCATCCGTTTAGACATTGTGGGAATTACAATAATGTCCTTGATTTCTTTTTGTGTAAGTAACTCAGATAAATCAATTTATTTCCAAACTCAGCTGGATCATTTGTCCTCCAAAAACCTCCATTCCAGAGTGGCAAAATTCTGTCCAAGTACATAAATACATCTAGCAAATTCTACAAATAAGTCTCTTCTCTGACTACCACCTGTACAGACTTTCTGGAATAGTCCCATCACACTATCCTTTACTCAGAGCCTCATGGCTTCTCTCTATGATGTTCTTGGAAGAGGAGAGAATCGTTCAAACACAAGTGAATCATTTTATTGCTGTGTAATAAATCTGTAAATAAATCTCTGAAGATGGATTGTTCTACTTAATATTATGAACAGGACCCAAGAGTAAATCATTAACAGTGGTCAAAATACATAACTTACTGTGACATATATCACTGTGCCTGAAGAATATTGGATTTCTGTCCTTAAGGAACTGTTTGGAAAAAACTCCAAGGACCTGGGGATGAGTTCTCACATCCCTACTTGGGAATTTGACAGTATCTATAACTAAATGCAGGGTCAGTGTGCCAGTACATAACCAAAATTCTATGAAGAAATATTGAACCTCACTAATATTTTACTTCCTTTTTTGGAATATGGAAAAAGAAGAAGTTGATATCGTTTATTTAGAATTTCCAAAAATCATTAATACCTTTCTCTCAAAAAAAAGGATTAAACATGGCAATGTTGGGTCTATTTTGGCATGGCTAAGGAGTAATATAAAAGGCAGGAAACATAGTGTAGGCATAAACAAACAATTTTCTGGAAGTCTGGGGAATACCAGCTGGTGTTGAATTTTACCTTGGTTAGCATTTAAATGTTATCTTTATAGGCATCTGGAATCTTCAGATTTACAGATGATGCCAAATCTCACTAAAAAATGGAAATCTAAGCCAAGAAAGAAAAAATTTCAATAAGAGAACACCAGGATATGTTAAGATTCAAAAAGTTATCAAGAGAGATCCTATTTAGCCATGAAGGAAGAAATGCATTTATGAAAAATAATGCCAGGTAGAGTTTTGTGAAGACAGGTTCAGCACTAATAGTTAAGACCCGTGAAAGGAACCAGAAGTTCACCAATTGTCTAGTCTCCAAAGTCACTGCTTCACTGTGCTTCTTTGAGCAACAAGACCACACAAGGTCTTGGGTAAGGTATTGAGTATAATTTGGGAGGAAATTGGACAGAAGAAAAAAATTATGTCCTACCCACATATAGAATCATACACTGCTCCTCAGAAATTGGACTATTTCATGCAATTTTTAAATTAAATCAAGGCAGACTTACAGAGTTTCAGTAAAGAGACATCCCTTGAAAAGGCAGCTTTGGGAAATAGAGGAGATATTAGTAATGTATATAGCTTAAGAATTAAAAGGTGGGAAGATGGCCGAGTAGGAAGCCACAGGAATCAGACCCTCCACCCAAACAACTATTAAACAGGAAAGAATACAAAAAAAGTTGGGGGATGGAGAGGTATAGGAGCAGCGTATATATAGGCTATTGAAGTCAAGATGGTATCAAATCAAATATGATTGTTATATGTTTAGGATGTAAAATTATAACTTAATTGTAACCACAAGGAAAATATATGAAATATATATCCAGATAGAAATGAGAAGGGACTCAATATGGTACAATACAAAACATCAAATAAATATAAAAGCAGGTATTACTGAGAAGAATTGAGGGACAAAAAAAGGTATGAGAGTTACAATGTCTAAAAAGCAAAATAGCAGAAGAGAGTTTTGCATTACTAGAGGTGACTCTAAATGTAAATGGATTAAACTCTTCAGTCAAAAGGCAGAGACTGACAGAATGGATAAAAAAGCATGACTCAGCTATATGCTATCTACAAGAGAGTCACCTTAAACTCAGTGACATGAGGCAGTTGAAAGTAAAAGGATGGAAGTAGTAACCAAAAGAGAGCTGGGGTAACTATACTAATATCAGATTAAATAGACTTTACGTCAGAAAGAGTTATGAGGGACAAAGATGGTCATTATATATTGATAAAGGAGTCAATTCAACAAGAAGATGTCACAGTTGTAAATATATATGCACCTAACATCAGATCCCCTGTATATATGAAGCAAATACAGACAGATTTGCAGGGAGAAATTGATGGTTCTATATTAATAGTAGGATAATTTAATAAACCACTTTCATTGATGGATAGAACATCTCTACAGAAGATCAGTACGGAAATACAAGACTTGAACAATTTTCTAAACTAAGCAGAGCTAACAAACATATATAGAACACTTCACCCAACAACAATGCACATTCTTCCCAAGTGCCCATGGATAATTCTTCAGGATATACCATATCTTAGTTCATAAAAGAAGTTTCAGTAAATTTTAAAAAATTGAAATAATACAATGTATCTTCTCCAACCACAATGGGATGAAGCTATAAATCAATAACAGAGGAAGAAATGGAAAATTCACAGATATGTGGAAATTAAACAACATACCCTTAAACAATCAATGAGTTAAAGAGGAAATCAGGGGAAATTAGGAAATATCTTGAGAGAAAACCACATGATCACCTCAACACAGAAAATGCATTTGACAAAATCCAGCATACCTTCTTAATTAAAAAAAAAAAACTCTTAGAAAACTAGGAATAGAGGGAAACTTCCTCAACATTATAAAGGGCATATATGAAAAACCCACAGCTGACATTATACTTAACGGTGAAAGACTGAAAGCTTTCCCTCTAACATCAGGAACAAGATAAGGATGACCACTGTCACCGCTGTTATTCAACATTATACTGAAAGTTCTATCGAGAACAATTCTGCAAGAAAAAGAAAGAAAAGGCACCCAAATTGGAAAGAAAGAAGTAAAACTTTCACTATTTGTAGATGACAAGTTTCTATATATAGAAAACCCTGAAAAATCCACAAGAAAGCTCCTAGAACTAATAAATGAATTCAGGAAAGTATCAGGGTATAGGATCAACACCCCAAAATCAGTAGTGTTTCTTTAGACAAACAATGAACAATGGGAAGAAAAAATCAAGATAAAAATTCCATCTACAATAGCAGATGGAATAGCAACTAAAAAAGTTAAATATATAGGAATAAATCTAACCACGAATATAAAGGACTTGTACATAGAAAACTACAAAACATTGCTAAAAGAAACCAAAGAAGACCTAAGTAAAAGGAATTGCATTAGTGGACTGGAAAACTAAATATCATTAAGATGTCATTTCTGTCCAAAGCGATTTACAGATTCAGTGAAATTCCAATAAAATTCCCACAAGCTTCTTTGCAGAAATGGAAAAGCCAATCGTCAAATTTATATAGAAGAATTAAGTGCCCCCGATAGCCAAAGCTAAATCTTGAAATAGAAGAATGAATCTGGAAGAATCACACTTTCCAATCTTAAAACTTATTAGAAAGCCACAGTAACCCAAAGAGTATAGTACTGGCATGAGGACAGACCTATAGACCAATGGAATCTAATTGACAGCTCAGAAATCAACTTTCACATTTATGGCCAACTGATTTTTGACAAGGGGGCCAAGACCACTCAATTGAAAAAGTCTCTTCAACAAATGGTGCTGGGAAAACTGGATCTCCGTTTGCAAAAGAATGAACATGGACTTCTACTTCACACCATATGCAAAAATCAATTAAAAACGCATCAGAGACCTAAATAATAGAGCCAGGAGTATAAAACTCCTAGATGAACACATAGGGAAGCATATTCAGGACCTTCCACTAGGCATTGGTTTCTTAGACTTTACACACAAAGCATAAGCAACAAAAGAAAAAATATAAATGGGACCTCATCAATTTAAAATGTTTTGTTACTCAAAAGACTTCATCATGAAAGTAAAATGAAAACCTACACAATGAGAGAAAATATTTGGAAACCACCCATCTGTAAGGGCTTATTATCCAGAATATATAAAGAAACCCTTCAACTCAACAACAAAGGGATAAACAGTCCAATTAAAACATAGGCAAAAGACTTGAATAGATATTTCTCCAGAGAAGATATACAAATGGCCAAAAAGCATATGAAAAATATTGTTCAACATCATTTGCCATTAGGGGAAACCAAATCAAAATTTTACACCCATTAGAATGGCTATTATTTTTAAAAATGGAAAATTACAAGTGTTGGAGGGGATGTGGAGAAATATAGGAACACTTATTCTTTGCTGGAGGGAATGTAAAATGGTGCAGCCACACTGGAAGATAGTTTGGAGGTTGCTCAAAGAAAGCAGTTTAGAATTACCATTTGACCTGGCCATCTCACTTCTAGGTATATACCCCCAAAGAATTGAAAGCAGGGATGCAAACAGATATTGGCATACTGATATTCATAGCAGCATTTTTCACAATTGCCAAAAGATGGAAGCAACCCAAGTATACACAAATGAAGGAATGGATTAAAGAAATGTGGTATTTACTTACAATGGAATATTATTGAGCTGTAAAAAGGAATGAGGTTCTTACATGTGCAACAACATGGATGAACCTTGAAGACATCATGTTCAGTAAAATAAGCCAGACACAAAAGGACAAATAGTCTATGATCTCACTGATAGGAAATAATTAGAACAAGCAAACTCATAGAGTTAAAATCAAGAATATAGGTTACCAGGGGATGGGGTTGGGGTAGGGAAGAGCAAGTTAAGGCTTAAATGTAGTTTCTATTTGGGACAATGGAAAAGTTCTGATAATGGATAGTGGTGATTCACAACACTGTAAATGTAATTAACAGCACTGAATTATATATTTGAATATAGGTTAAAAGGGGAAATTGTAGATTGTATATATGTTTCTAGAATAGGAATTTTTAAAAATAAAAATCCATGGAACTGTACTACACAAACTGAACTGTAATTTTAAACCATGCACTATAGTTAATAGTACAGTTATAAAAATGTGCTTTCATCACTTGTAACAAATTGATCACACAAATACAAGGTGTTATTAATATGGTAGTATATAGGAATCCTGTATTTTATGCATGACTGTTCTGTACACCCAAAATTTCGCTAAAAAAAATTATAAAAAAGAATTAAAAGGTCAAACTTGTTATTTGGCAACAAATTCCTGTGTTAAAAATATAAAATATAAATTGTTTAAAAAGTGTTTAGTTAACTCATGGATAATGCTTGCACAAATTATAAATAAGAAAATGGTGGGGTATTTGGACTTGATACTTATTTTTTATGTTGCTGTCACTGGGCAATTTTCAATATTTCTTACTGTGTCTGGCATGTAGAAAGTGGACAATAAATAGCTATTATTATAGCTATTACATTATCATAACTTTTATTGTCATCCCACTTTTAGATATTCTCTGCCCTATTAGATGGTCAATTTGTTGCAGGGTTAAGGGATACTTACGTTGTATACTCTGTAGCATCTGATAAAACGGTCTTCCTAGCAGGTGCTCAAGAAGTTTTTGTTGTATTCTCAGGTGTTACTTTCATTTAATAATAATCATCCCCCACATTCTCCAGGTGCCATTTAGCCTTTAGCACTATTTAATATAGCCTATCTTTTATTACAGCAAATAACTATGCTATCAAATTGATATCTTCTAGGGAGATAAAAGGCTAGTTAATTGCTTTTTAAAATACCTATTATTTGAACTTAAGATCATTACACATTGATATTGATTTTTTCCCTTAGATAAATCACATTTTTATTTTCTTAAGTAATTTCATTGTTATGCTCTCAATACTCAGTGGGTTGTGTCATCTGAGCTATAACTGAAAGAATAAAATAGCGAAAGTCGAGGCAATCTTATGAGTTTGTTTTAGGAAATTTAACTCTTGGAGGCATATTAAAGTTTCATTTTGAAGTAATCTACTCTGGAAATTGTACCTGTCAACTTTTCTTTTAAAGCAACAGATCTGAAAAGCCTAATTTGGTTTATTGGTGAGTTAGTTTTTTAACTTCTAGAAATGATAGGTTACTAAGAAAAGCCTGTAAAAGGAGGGGAGGGGGCTTACAAGCGTCTTTAAATTAATACATTAGTGTTCCTTTATTTTGAGAGGAAATCAAAATTAACCCAAGAGGTAGACATTTAGTTAGGAATATACTCAAGTCTTCGGTTTCCTCAAAAGTGGCTAGCTCTTGATGACGAGCTTGCTGGTCTGGATGTGTGTTTGTGAAATTACGCTCTAGTGCACAGCGTGCTCGAGGCACGGGCATCATCTACAGTTTTCATGCTGTTGACGCCACCGGGTCTTCTCTTCATCCCCCCGTCTTTGAACCTAAGTAAAAAGGCTCTAATGCCCACTTCCCCTTTATCCTAGGAGAGGGAGCTGCCTTGCCTGCATCCTACCCCAGTACCCAGGCCAGTCTGCATCCATCATTCCTTTCCTTGGATTTTTCTAGCACTTTGTTCTTCTTCATGGAATTTATTTTCCCTGACTTTGAGTCCTTGATGGACACGGGATATGACCCTTACTAGAGATTGCAGTCACCTGGAGTGCAAGAATTACCTCTCATTTCAATTTGCATCCTCTGTAGGACCTAGTACCTTGCACATAGTAGACACTCGACAAATGTTAATGACTTCTCAGAGGATGCTTGATGCCCCCAGGCACTGAGGTACCACCACAGCAGATTTCCTTTCTCAGGTCATTGGCAGTGGAAAGAGCATTTTGCTTAATTATTTGCTCCATTGGTGTCAGCACCGCGTGATGCTTTGCTCTCAGCAGGGAGCACTAGAAAGATGGCAGCTCTGCTTTGGCATCTATTACTAGGTCAGATGAGTTTCAGGATGGAGAATCAGGAAATGGAGCACAATTTCCAAATTCCTTCAGAGTACCAAAGAAACTCTCAATCTAGGTTTTATTTTTTGTTTTAAAGTTAGAATATTGTGCCTGCTTATATTCAAATGTAAATATTTCTCGAAGCCTTTCTTGAATATTGGAAAGAGCATATACTGGTGATGAAGAGACCTGGATTTCAGTTCCATTTCTCATGTAGAAAATGAGAGCATTATATTTTAAATGACTGCACTGGCTCTGATGCATATATGAATATTCATGTGCTTTGGTCATAACAGCAGCCACAAAAACGATTCACATTTATGAATACTTACAATGTACTAGGCACTTAGTAAGTATAAACCCCCTGGATGTATTATTTTATTAATTCTGAAAGGAATATGTTAGCATGCTTAGTTTAAAGGTAAGTAAATGAAAGTTCAGAGAAGTTAACTAACTTGCCCTAGGTGAAACTGTTAGTAAGCAGTGAAGGTAATATTTGAATCTAAGTTAATCAGACACCTTTATATATGTGTGTATGTGTGTGTGTGTATAAACAACACTTTTTTATATATGTGTGTATGTGTGTGTGTATAAACAACACTTTTTTATATATGTATGTATGTGGATAGGTAGATAATCTCTCTATATTGCATATTTTAGTGGTCTTTGCTTCTGGTTCTTTCCATTCTGAAAAATAGTTTAGCAGTTTGACATTATTTATGAATTCCAAAAAAGATTTTTGATTATTTTTGTAAACTGGTCTGTTCCTCTGGGTGTGATACACTTTGATTGTATTAGATTCAGCTGAGAAGTCTTTGATTAAATTATATTAAGATTAGGGCTTCGATTCGACCATGTCATTAGGGCATGTAGGGTTGATTCCTCACTTCCTTGATGGGCTGATAAAACAGACTCTCACATGGAAGTAGACACCCAGGAGAAGAACATAGAGAAAGAGAGACCCAGGCCCCTGGAAGAGTGATGAGCCTGATAGTCTACAGCTGACCTTGTGAAGAGACCAGAGCAGCTGAGCCTAGAAAGAAATGAGCCCCAGGGAGAGAGACGAGCCCTGTGCCAGCCTACAGCTGAGATGGGAAGAAGCTGGGACCATGGAGCCTTAAGAGGAAGGAGGAAGGCTGAACCCTCGCAGACAGTGCCCACCATCTTGCTTCAACACATGGCCAATGACTTTGGGTGAGAAAGTACCTCTTATGGTACCTTGAGTTGGACTCTTTGTGGCCTGGTAACTGTAAGCTTTTACCTCCAAATAAATACCCTTTATAAAAGCCAACAGATTTCTGGTACTTTGCATCAGCACCCCTTTGGCTGACTAATACAAAGAGCATAATCTGATGCCATAAAATAATCTCAGTTCTTTATTCTTCCTTGTTTCATTCTGCACTTAGCTCAGTAAAACGCCCTTTCTTTTCAGAGAAATCAATCCTGAGAGAGCCTTCTGAGGGTAAGGTGACCTGGGTAGCAGTCACAGTGACTTTTTTCTGTGTTGAGACTTGATTACTTCCCAATCCATTTGTTCGTCTGATTAAATAGGCGCCTTATCCAGTGAGAAAGTGGCATGTTTATTTAGCAGATATGAAACATGCTGAGCTATGCTGAAGGAGAACAGTGTGGTGGAAGGAATAAATGTAGCTCCTCAAAACAGCACAAAAATGAACAGATAACAAGGGCTGGAGGGCTAACGACTGTACTTCTGTCATCACTGCTGTCACTTGTGGCTTAGAGAGGACCTGTCACCACGCGGAAAGGCACTGGAGTGCTCCCCCTTTTCCTTCCCTTCTTCTTCTCTCCTACTGACTCTGAGCAACAGAGAGATGAATGAACAACTGGATGCTCCCAGAATCCAGGCCAGATCTTGCCACATCAGTCATGCGCAGCATTAAGTTCCTTATTTCTCTTCCAAATACCACACTCTGAGAATTTATTATTGATTGCCACAGAACATATTCACATCTCCATTAGCCATTTTTGTCTCTTTCCTTTATTCTTTATTCTTTATGTCAGATTTCTATTAACCCAAATCCAGGGAATGAATCCTTAGCCTGTTTCCAGGGAAACCATTGTATCTTCTGGGAAAATGTAAGATTTTGTCCTAACCCCTCTTTGTTGCATTTTGTTATGAAGAAATCTTTTGGGTGATTATTTTTTAATTTCTTCTCTTGAAACATTTTCTTATGGATATCATGTACAATAGTATTACTCTGAGATAATGCCATCTTTTCCCTATAAACATGACTCTTACTCAGAAAATAGAACAGTTGACTTAAGACGGTTGGTTTGGACCAGGGAGAGTCAGAAAAGGCAAGTGGTGAGGATTTGGGTTTTATCTCTGGCCTGCCATGTGGAAGGAACGTCAAGCATGACCTCTTACCTTAGTTAATTAGAGGTTTGGAGATTTATTGACACCAAGTTAGATTGTACCATGTGAACAAAACTGACAATCTTGAAAGTTACACCTTTTCAACTGAGGCATTGGAGTGCCTCACTGAGTGAAAGTTTCCTTACTGTTTATTGCAGAGTGCCTGGTTCCCATGGGAAAGAAGCTAATGTGCAAAAAATGAGTAGGATGTCAATAGAAATCAATTGACCATTAGGACAATGATCAAAGGCAAAGAGCTCTCCCTTTAAATGGAAGCTCTACACGCAGGCCATAGCTAAATGAATGGACACGAAATTAAGTCCAGGGATCACTTAAATGTGATTTAAGGTCTAATTATTTTTGGGATAAGCAATAAATCCTTGCCTCTGTCATTAAACCACTGGGAACCTAAATTTAAAAATTACTGTAACCTGGGAGATGGATGTGGCTCAAATGGTTGGGTGTCCGTCTCCCATATGGAGGGACCTAGGTTTGATCCCTGGGACCCCTCAGTAAAAATAAAAATAAAAATAAAATAATTACTGTAACCTGAATATGTGGTGACAATGCCTATATACCTAGCTTCAGAGTTTCTATTGCTCAGAGTGAAGTATAAAAATAATAAGTATTTCTCAGAGCCCTACTATAATTCCAAATGTAGGAGCAAATTTTCCTATTTGAGATAATTATTTTAAAATGTAAGACATTATATTGTTAAATTTTGAGTTTTTGTGTCTGTGGGTGTCCAGAGTAGAGGAATGAGATCCTAGGACGGTTGAAATACTCAAGGATGGACTCATCCTGGAAAAAGAGAGAGTTACGGAGGCAAATGCAGAGCATCCTGGAAGAGGCACACTCTGGGGAACATAAAACCTGAAGCAAATAGAATACTTGTGAAACAAGGAGTTGGCCTGCTTAGGGCAAGGTGTGTGAGGAAGTGGGGATATCAAAATTATCTTTCCAATTTGAAAAACAATCCCCCAGAAGCAGACCTTGGACTCAAAATGCTTAAGTCAGTTTTTAGAAAACACTAAGACATTGAATTTGGGAGTCATGTCATGCCTGTGTGGACAGAGCCGTGAACATAGTGGAGTGGAGTCCCCCACATCATGGCAGATGGGGAAGCCTCTCCTGAGATTTTATGGCCAGCAGGACTGTGCTCAGCTCAGCACAGTCTTATGATGGCCTTGAGTGTTGAGCCATTGCAAGCTGAAAACCGAAAATTGCCAACTTCAAATAAATTTGGAGTTTGGTGATGAATGTTAGCCTGGAAGACACAATTAAAAGATGTAGGGTTGATGGTTTTTAAAGTTTGGAAAGCAAAGCTTGCTGTCAACTTGATGTAAATGATCATTGGCCATTTCGTCACTTTCACCCCACAGATAGTAGTATCTTAGGGTGACAAGCTACATTGGTACTAGCTTTTTCTAGAAGGATAGTTTTCATGGCTCATACATCTTCTTGAGGTGGTGTGTGTGTTTTAATTAGCTTTCTCCCTCAGAACAAATTACATTTTAGAAATTTTCCAGGGTCTGTATGCTTATCGAGAGCTAGACTGCATTTGGAAGGCCTGCTCTTTCTTTTCTCTCCCCTTATCAAAGACTTGCTAATAAAAGGTTAATGATTCCCAAGTATAAAATCTTTTTGAGTTTTTAAAGCTTTTTGCTATTTGACCTATTTCTCCTTATCTTAGCCTAAGCTTTAGAAAACTCAGAAAGGGAGTTAAAAATAGAACTGATGTTTTCTTTAAAAATTTGAAGAATCTTCCTTTCTTGAGTGAGAGTGGGGTTTTTCTTTAATATTTGACTTTTCCCCCCTTCTCTTTTAGGCAGTCTTCAGATGTAAAGTCTCATTGAAGTCATTCTAGGCTGAAAGCATTTGTGATCAAATACCAAAAAGCTAAAAATAAGTAGTCTACCCCTTCTACGGAGGTTATTGAGTATTTCTTTTAACCTTCCTGGTGAGGTAGCATTTTAGCAAGAGCCAGCTATTAACCATTGCTCCGGGCAAATGCGAAAGAAGATCAGTAAATAATTCAAAAATAGCTAAACCACCTTTTAAGGCTAAGCAATTTGGCTTGTATCAGAACTTAAAGATTTTTTGAAAATGCTAATGCAGCCCCAAATTCCAAGGCCATTGCTATCCCACATCAATTACCATCTGTAGCTATCATTTTTGCTGGTGAAAAAGCCATCCCCCTCCCCCTCCCCCGCTCTCCCAGCCTTTTCTGGCACCGGCTCCTTGGATTTCCTTTAGGTAACCACTTCACCCACTCTAAGTTCATGTAGTTTGGATGGGGTACCCCAAACCCCTGTATCAAGGGGTAGGGGAGGGAATGTGACAGGCTTGGCAAATCAGAGACTCAAGGCCAATACTTTTGCTACAACCATTGGAGAAAGAAACTTTCTCTTTCTGTGGGGTTTGCTGGACTGGAAGGTATAAACCTGAGGGTGAAATCTGTCAGAAAGTGAAGCCAGTGCAGTAAAGAACAGAGCCATTGAGTAGAGTGAAACGCACAGCCTTTGAGTACCTGGACCCAGCTACTGAGTCAGTAACTTCCCACTTTATATCTGTTGTCAAGTGGTCAAGCAGTCCCCAAGCAGCAGCGCAGGGTCGGCTCCTAGCTTGATTTGCCCCACTTCCATAGGGTTGGCTAGTAAGGAAACAAGAGGCCCAAATGTATTCAGTTTTTACTTATACAAACAGCGAAAGCCAGCTCAGCAGGGTGTCAGTTCGCCATATTTCTAGTCCATTAGGGCAACACCAAACTGGAGGGCCCAGAGGAGAGAAGACACAAGGGGTGGGACACTCTGAGAAGTCAATTCTAGACGGCAGTTAAGTGGTTTTATAGCCTGAAGCTATAGCCTGAAGCTGTGCCCAGAGAAGGGCGAGGTGGAAGAGCCCATGCCTCCCTGGAAGCAGGGAGGTGGCTGGCAGACAGCCTCATGGCAGCCTTTTGCAAGATGGGGGCCTCCCAGAAGACAGGGAGGCACGTGAGAAGTGGCCGCGTGATAGCTACTTACAAGACTGCCATCTTGCCAGGTTCCGAGGAGGATCTCGGAGCATTCCACCAAGACGTGGGTAGACTGCGGTTGAGGCTTGCCTGCAGGGCCAACGGGGAGACACGCAAAGTGCACAGGGCACCGAGGCAGAGCTGTCATCCTGCACTTGGCACTTCCGAGGCCTGCTGAGAATTTCTAGCAGTGTGGTGTTTTTATGAAAGATTTTGTTTCTACCGCCACCCAGCTTAGCTCATGAAGACATGCCATCTGTTTATCAGACATTTCTAGAATGTTAGCTTGCTATACTGCAGATCTATAACTCGAGATGGCATAAAGTCCACCTTCTAGTTCTATCCATTTCTTAGACTAGTAATTTCAACTTGAGTTAATTTGAACCTGAGAAGAGATTCTTCAGTAAGTCAAACGGCGATACTGCTTTAGAATAAGTACCACATGGTGCTTCATTTTCAAAGTAAAGGTAGTGTTTTCTTTCTCCCTCCCACCCTCTCTTTCTGCCTTCCCTCCCTCTTTCTTTTTATTCTTCAGTGGGGCACGGGGCATGGTCTCACGTTCATTTATGGCACGTAGGCCAGGATTGGTGACGTGATTTCATAAACAGAGGGCGAGCAAGAGTCAGGATTCAGACGTGAATATTCATCCTAGATTTCTTGATTTGACTTTCGATTATTTAATCTTCTTTGCATTTTTTTTTCCTGGTGAGTTTTATCAGTGAGGTAATTGAAGGTGTGCATAGAATTTTGAGTAACACAGCAGTTTTTAATACTTGCTTAAAGTATAGTACTCTTAGTAAAATTTTATCTTAAAATTAAGTTCGCACTTAAGAATTAACACAGTATTTTATTTGAGCCTCTCCACAGCCCTGTGAGGTGAGCAGAGATGATTTTATCCATTTTACCTCAAAGTAACTGAAGATCAGAGAACAAAAATGTCTTGACCAAAATCACCCTGCTAATAAATATGGAAACATATGTGAATGTAGGCATGGCATATTTTTGCTTAGATATGATTATCTTTAATCTCAGACATGTCCTCTAAGACTCAAAACAAATGGAGGAATTAAATAATTAATCCAAGTTCTACATTATTCCAAGACCAATCCAGCCCTCTCTTCAGGATCAATGATTAAGAGAACTATCGAAGGTCTACTAAATTCATGCTACAAAAAGAGAATGGATAGCTTTATATTTTTGTGATGAGTTCAGAATACCCAGAAAAGGCGCACTGACTCTGAGAAATACCGTATTACCAAAGAAGTAATCAGTGCAATAAAAACCCATCTACCTAGAAAGGGAGTTGGAAGACTTAAATTACAGTATGTTCCCCAGCTATAAACTAAGGTTAAATTCCTACTGACACAGGAAAAAATGTAAAGAGTAATTATTAATACTAGGTTTTTATAGAAAATGCCTCCTCTTATCAAGCTCACTAGAGAGTGCATGCTTAGTAAGCAGCAAAAAAGGACAGTCAAGGTGATTTTTATTCACTGTTTACAAAATTTGTTTGTCATGGAAGCCTTACATTTGGCAAATGTTTTGAGAGGCAATGAGCATGTTTTATCATCACCATTCACCGCTCTAAGTTATGTGCAGATGATGGGTTCTCTCCCATGTTCTCCAAATAGACAGCATCCCTCCTTGTCCTCCGTGTCCAGTTACCCAGTAACGGCCTTCTGTTGGACTCTTCTGATACTGTTCTCACGCAGCGGCTTGCCTAATTCCACGCCTAATATAAATATGGCCTGTTGCCCGCTCGTCCGGCTCTTCCTCTGGGTTTGCTTCTGGCTCACTTGCCAGCAGGGCAGCCCTGCCCACGGTGCCGCCGTTGGTGTCGCCGTCTTCCTTTGCGGGCCGGGCGGCCCTGCCCACGGTGCCCCCGTCTTCCTTTGCGGGCCGGGCGGCCCTGCCCACGGTGCCCCCGTCTTCCTTTGCGGGCCGGGCGGCCCTGCCCACGGTGCCCCCGTCTTCCTTTGCGGGCCGGGCGTAGCCCCCCGGAGGCCTGGAGAGGCATGTTCTTCCCACTCTCACAGCTGTGTGGGAAACAACATTTTTCACAGCTTGGTGAAAGCATTTTGTGAGGTCCTCTTTAGGTCAAGGTGAAAGCAGTTTTGCATCGAGGCAGAAAACAATTGCTTGACTAACATTAGAAAATCTCTGATTCCCTTGCTTATAAAAGTGATAAATCATAAATGAAGTGATTTTCTGGCCTATTCTAATGACGTCTTGGCTGGAGCCTTTTACATTTCTGTCAAGCTGTGGAGAATTCCACAGGTTTATTTAGATTGCAGGTTGCCTGGAATATAACTGCGAATTATTAAGAGCCAACTGATCAATTTATCTTTCATAAAAAATGGCTCATTTTGAAACCCGCCTAATCTGTGTGTACCACAGGGTAAAGCAGCTGAACCAATTTTCTCACCCATAAATTTGGATAATACCTGTCATAAGGTTGTTGTAAGCATTAAAGAGCCACACACACACACACACACACACACACACATATATGTACATATACATGTAGATTTTTATGTATGTCTGTATGTGTGAGTGTGTGTATAGCCAGCAAAATATAAGGCATTTGTGACATATATGCATATCTCCTAATACAGATTCAGTATGATTTATTTTCCTGTCATATACTTTTGTTTCAAAGGAATTTCCCTCTATTCTGTTGCTATCAAGGACCCTTTGATTAGCACATTTTTGGATGTACCACAAATGTCAGTAAGAACCTAAAGTATATTTCTCCTGCATTTCCATACATTCTCCAACATCCTTTTCAGCTGTGACCTCATGGATGGTTTACTACTTCATTAGTACAAAACTCCATATATGAAAAATTGGTTAGATAGGAAAGGTGATGTACTAAACCCCGTCCCCAAATGAATCTGATCTCCTTGTATAAATTCTTCTTCTCATTGGGATTGTCACTAATATAATAA
Source organism: Cabassous unicinctus (assembly GCA_029593785.1). NCBI lineage: Eukaryota > Metazoa > Chordata > Mammalia > Cingulata > Chlamyphoridae > Cabassous > Cabassous unicinctus. The sequence goes on along the minus strand of JAQZBX010001931.1, from coordinate 23,359 downwards.
TTTGATTTTTCCTTTATTAACTTATATAGAGAAAATTTACAAAGATGCCAACGGTTCCACTACAATTTGTATCAGCACTCTGTGGACATAAATTGCTCTGAGTTTTTGGGGTGTCTCTGGGGTTTCTGGCAGTATTTAGAGGTGATAATGTTTTAAAATTAGGTATAGATCAGCATTGCATCTCTGGAGAAATGGAGTTGGGGTGAACCAGAGTTGTTACCTATACAAAATAATGCACTACTAGAAAACATCTATATATGTCTAATATTTTAAAGAACATGGTATTGATCAACAATAAATTTATGTGTGTGTATGTATATATACACACACACTCCTAATGTGCTTTCTGTCTTTTAAAAATCTTTTTCCCATTTGCAAATACTTTAAAATAAATTTAATAAATTAAATTTATTTTAAAATAAAATAAATTCTTGGTAAATGCTCAAGAAGTTTTAGCTATGGCTGTTATCCTAGAGCAGAAAGAGAAAAAAAGCTAAAAGAAATCCACAATGTCCATTTTCCCTTGGCCTCTGTTATTTAGAAAACTATGGGTCTTTAAAAATAGAATCATTAGATCTACGAACAAATAGATTTTATATATATATTGCTAGAACCCAAAAGCGTGAAGTAAATTTTCTCTCTCTCATAAAAATATGGACCTACCCACTGAACAATGCAGCTGAATACTGTAGTAGCTTCTTTATTACCTTCATCCCACTACTGGCTGCCAAGGAGCTTATGTTCAACAAAAATAAAATCCTTTTATTCCACATGAGTTGCTGTCAAGTCTTCCCTAGTCTACATTGTGCTAAAAAAAAAAAAAATTAAAAAACAAAAACAAACCTAACTGCAGGGCTTTATTTTTATGCTTCCATCCTTTTGGACTCAGCCCATTAATTCTACTCTCTGTCCAGACCATTTAGATGGGAGCAATTACCCATACACCTAATCCATTAGGCCGGAAACTAATTACTTAAAACATAAAAGGTTGTTCTGGTCATAATTATCTCTGTTATTATTAACCTATTTGTAAATCTTATTCTCAGGAAAGGTTTTATTTCTAAGTAGGTATCTGGTTTTTCATGAATGTTCACTAAATAGGTCTAAAGGCATTCAAAGCCCTGGAACAATAGTTCTCAGTGATCCTCACTGTATTGCCACTTGCTTTAAAACTATTCATTGAGTGCCTACCAAGTACAAAGCACTGTGCAAAGATCATGAAGCCCAGGGCACCATCAGGTATAACCCCTGGTCTCAGGGGATTCCCAGTGGAGCAGGCAGGGAGCTCGGCAATGCTCTCCACAGCACAGCCTCGTAAGTACTGCCTTAGACAGAGGAAGGAGAGCACAGCTGAATCCAGGCCCCACACACGGCAGCGCTCACTCCCTCAGTTTCATCTGCCTCCTGCAGCATTGCTCCAGAAATGGGAGCATTCGGCTTATTGGCACACAACCCGCAGCTTGACACAGCTAAGTAGTCCTCAGACCCTTTGGAAAATCCAAACCTTCCCATGCAAAACTCTGTAAAGTAGGACACACTGCAGTTTAGTCCAGGAAGGAAACATTTGTTTTCTTCTCTTTGCACCACAAATTAGGTAATTATTTGTTTCAGTGGTCCCAGAGGCTCCTTAACAAATCTCATCTGAAAATTCTAGTTTATTCGTCCCACAGTGAGCTAAGAGGGCAGGCCACTCAGTCTCACGTAGTAGCTAGCTTAAACTTAAACTGACTTCAGTTTGGGGTTCCTGTCGATAATTCAAACAGGTACTGCACCTTTATTTTTTTAATTAATTAATTTATTTTTTAAAGATTTATTTTATTTATTTATTTATTTATCCCCCCTCCCCCCTTGCTGCTTGTGCTTGCTGTGCCCATTCGCTGTGTGTCTTCTCCGTGTCTGCTTATCTTCCCCTTGCTGTGAGGTCCCGCTGCATCAGCCCCTCTCGCCACGCGGGCTGGCCTGCCCTCACAAGGAGGCCCCGGGAAGTGAACCCGGGGCCTCACACATGGTAAACGGGGGCTCTATCGACTGAGCCACTCCTGCTTCCCTGCACCTTTATTTAAAGGCTTCAGAGAGTGTCTTTAAGTGGCTATTAGATGTAATGGTGAATATGATTTGGGGAGTAGAATAACAAAGTGGACAGTTGGGCTCCGTAGGAAAAAAGAAAGAAGGCATAAGAACTCTCTGTTGATGGCCCAGTGTGGCTAATTGCAAATATTAAATCAAGTCTCGACTTGTTATATCTTTAATCGTAGTGAACCCCAGTGTGGGTGGGGAGAAGGAAAGCAATGACGAGATCTGTGAAAGCAGGGCGTTCGCCGCATTGCCTGAGCTCCGCAGGCCGTTGCAACCGGAGCTGCAAGTGCCCATCTTTGAGCAGCGTGAGCTGTTGGAGGGGGACCGACCATCCTAGCCTGGATTCCTCAGGGACCTACATCCATCCTGTACTAAGAAATGCACATTTCTGGTTCCTTAAGCGTTCGCTCGTTGGGACCGGCTCAGTGAGGGTCAGTGAGGAACGCCTTCGTGGGTAATGGAAATAGAGCGAGAGTTAGGAGTGTATCGGAATGAAGATCCTCAAGACGGAGCAGTGAACAGACAGAAGGGGGAAGGCAACTCTGCACTAAAATAGACATTATTATTCTTGCAATGGAAGAACTTGTGACACTGATATAAAGGCAGTGGCTGTCAGGTCCTGAGGGGAGGGGGAGGGAAGACTAGGTGTAACGGGGCATTTTGGGGACATTGGAATTGTCCTGTACGACATTGCAAAGACAGATACAGGCCATTATACATTTTGTTAAAACCTATAAAAATGTGCGGGGCAAAGTGTAAACCATCATGTAAACTGTTGACCATGGTTAGTAGCAATGCTTCAGTGTGTGTTCATCACGCTAATGAAAGATGTTGTTAATGAGGAAAAGTGTGGGAGGGGTAGGGGGTGGGATATATGGGAATTCCCCTATATTTTTGATGTATCATTTATGTAATGTAAAGCTTCTTTAAAAATAAAAAATAAAAAAAAATGAAGATTACATGTAAGTAGTTGTTGAGGTTTCCTGCATAGGATGAGATAAATGAAAATATCATTTACTACATTATTCATTTATAGGGTATGCATTCCATGTAAGTTCAGAGGTAGTAGCTTACATGTCCTTTTTCTACATAATCTTCAGTTATCTACTCTCTTCCTGGTAAATAATGCTAACTAGGCTCATTAGAGTGCCTGTCAGACACCAGGTATTGTCCTAAGGGCTGCATGTAATTCATTCTTACACAAACCCCACAGTGATCTTATGGGAGAGGCACTATTATTACCCTAATCTAATACGTGAGGAGCTTAAGGTTAAAAAATCTCTTGCCTAACATTACGCAGCTAATGAGTGACATTTATTTTCACCCACATAGTCAGACTCCAGCTATTCCATTTAGCATTGCGGAATACTGTCTCAATAAATGCATTGTGTGTCCGGAGAGAGTTGTTGAATGAATAAATAAATGATTTTGTCTTGTAAAGTAAATATATAAAATACAGGGAGAGCAAGAAATATTTTCTACTACTAAGCATTAAGTTTGCACCCAAACCTTCTGGTAATTTAAGCTACAAGGAAATGTGGTGGTTTAAATAATTCTCATTGACATAAAATGGGCACATAATGTTTTAAGCAAAGCAATGAATTCAATCCTGCCCACACATTCTAAAGGAAATGTAACATTTGGTATTTCAGGCAATGTAAAAGCCAATGTCTTCAAGAACAGTATTGCAGAAACCCCCCAAAATAGTTTTTTTGTATGGCTACTTTTTAATTAAAATCCTCTATAAAATTGGGGAGGGGTGGGTCTAAAACTTGCAGAGCCACCCCTCTGCGCTAAGTCCTTTGCCAGGTGCTTTGTCCGTATAAGTCTTAATCTGAGCACCTTGTCATCATCCCCCACTGCTGCCCCCATTTGGTAGATGAGGAAACCAAGATCCACAGAGAAGAATTAGTCAAGCTTACACGATTCCAAAGTCTGTTTTCTCTCCTATGACAGGCTAAAAATATACTGACAGGTTAAGGTAGAGTCTCAGGTTTGTGTCTTCCCAGTGATGTTACCCTTGAAGAAATGATTGTTAAAGAAGCTCTAGCATGGGAACCACTTCTTTTTCTGAAGATGTCTTACGGGAATCTTTAAAAGAGTTAAAAGTGGAAGGGTTTCTTTTGAAGAGACTGTTAGAGCTCCATCCTCCAGGCCTCTTAGCCTCTGGAATCAGTGGGATTCCTGCCCTCTAGGTGCACAAGGACCACCTGGGGGGCATCCTGGTTACAGTGCAGATTCCTGGGTCCTGACTGCATTTTAAATAATCCCTTCAGGGATTCTGATACTGGGGCTTGTGAGAAATTCTGACTCAGAACTGCACAGCCCTCATCTGGTTTCCCTCAAGTATCAGTTGCCTTCATTTTTTTAAATAAGATCTCCAAGATTCTTCAGTACAGGTAAATTTTACCTGGACTGCAAAAGCAAACGTTGATTTCATGTATTACAATATCACTATTATTTGCAAATGTAATAGAAAACCAAAGTAGTGCCTGGCACCTTATAAGCTGTCAAAAATATTTGTATGGAATGATGAATAAATGATTTGCTTTGTTTGGAATTGCTCAATGTTGGAAAATAGGAAGAGATACAATGTATGGTTCTAGTGCAAAAGAATTATTAAATCGAGTCATGGTGATAAGACATCGTTATGGAAACTAAGGGTGTCATGGATCAGCATTTGAGTTTTCAGTCCTATTATTTCCGGTTAATGATTGTTTTTATTTTTTAGGATATTTTCAATTATTTACAGTGGAACTAATTTACCAGTTTAACTCAATAAAGGACTGAAATTGAAATGCTATCAATCCTCTTCCCATTTTGTTATTTCAGATAATCTGGAAACAGAGGATGGAGTTCTATGAAAATAGAATGGCAGGTGAAATCACAGAGTTTTAAATGGTCTTCAAATAAATAAATCCTGCACCTGTAAAGAGAGCTGGCGTTGTGTTTAAAATAGCTGCTTGGGGGTCTGTTGACTCAATCATCTCCCTCTCGTGATTCACGTGCTGAGAAGCTTTAATTCTGCTTTGAGTCTCCGGGTGGGAGCCTGCAGTTCTCCTGGTAGTTGGTAGGGCCGTAATCCAAGCCCAAAACAAGACACTTTCTGGCCTTTTTTAGAACAGAATATTGAGTGATTGTATGTGGTAATGGAACCCATGTTTTGTGTTCTACCATCAACCTAGTAATGGAATTTCTGCCTAGATTGCAGCATTACGGTTAAATGCTAATGTTTTCATTCCTTAGAATTTCTGTTTTTATCTTTTGCTTCTTTTGCATTCCATTAGTAACTGCCACAATGATAAAAGTTGGGATAATCCACACCAGCTTTATACAAGTAAAGAACTACTGTTGAAGAACTGTTCTCTCTGTGTTTGTTTACTGCACCCAAACAAAATAAACATAAAAAAAGATACTCATTACCATATAAAGTTCCAAATAAATGTCTCAGACCACATAACACTAATACCTGTGAATGTATGAATTCGAAGGAGGGGGCAATGTGGCATTTCCCAATCCAGTACTGCATGGAGTGCTGATAAGGCTGTTGTGGGGTAAACTGTGTTCTATGCTCAAATACGCTTCTGAAATGAAGGATTTAACAAAGTACAACCAGACTCTTGGGGAGCCGATGTGGCTCAAGTGGTTGAGCTCCCACCTGCCACATGGGAGGTCCCAGGTTCTCCTCCCAGGGCCTCCTGAAAAAACAAAAACAAACAACAAGCAAAACAAATGAAAAAAACCAACTTGGAAGCCAATGTGGTTCAGTGGTTGAGCACTGGCTTCCCACATACGAGGTCCCGGTTCAATCCCCGGCACTGGGTACCTCAAAAATAAGCAAAACCTTGACTATTTACCATAGTGTGGCAGTGTCTTTTACATGCTGGTGTTCATTGTGAAACTCCAAACCAGGGCTATACTATGTAGTGTTGCCCAGTTATTTCACCAAAGAAGCCTTCTTCGAGAGTATCTCAACAGGATGTGTCCAGGAGCACAATTCTAAGAAGCACATATTGCCATATGTGAAATATTGCCATGGTGTTTATAGGGGAGCAAAGAGCCATTGAGGAAAAAGTGGACTGCTTTTGTTTATTTTTCTTTTCCAAAAAAGCCGAGAAAATATTAGCCATCTCAGGAGATACTTCAGTAATTGCAGATTCTGGGGAAAACAACTTAGTTTTAGGTCATCTATTTTGATATTGCTCCCATATCACATGTTCTAATTTTTCAAAACTATTAAATTCCATCAAGAGATTTAAGTAATTTGTGCTTTCCTGCCTCACTCTGATCAAATTTTCACAGTAATCTAATGTTGGTAAGAAATTGTAGGTGAGGGAATAAGGCTAAACAAAAACCAATGAGCATGTGATGGACCTCTGTGACTCGCAGTGTAGATGTTGCTGTACTAGCCGTTTGATATGACGGCAGGACAGTGGGAGGCAATGAGAGAAGGGATGCAGTCAGCTTAGACGTTTACAGTCTTGGTTAAAATGACATTAGTTATGATTAGCCATGCTGATATTTGTTTTCTTGGATATAGATTTGTGAATATACAACTCTAAATAATATGCATTGGTCAGACTTCATCAGAAGGAATATGCATTCATGTTTCTATCCTTTAAGAAAGACTTCATATAGAAGGCAAATTATGAATAAAGCTTTGAAAGATGGTAATGGTGCAAGCTGCCATTTGCTTAATGATTAGGAGAAGTAGGTAACCGTAGGAGGAAAAGCAAAAATAGAAAAAGTGAGCAAGCTGGCCTCACTGGAATTGAACAAATGGTTTATGGTTCTTGAAACATGAGATATAGCCAAGCATGGGGCTTAGAACTAGATGTACCTGTTAGGTGATACAGACTCAGTATTGGGCAAAGAGCAAAAATTTAATGTGGCAGAGTTAATAGATAACAGGGAGATAATAGATCATATTCTAGGCCAGTGGGAAGTATTTGGAGATCTAACTGGGTGATGAGTGGATTCCCCAGGGGGAATGCATACCTCCTCCAGCTTCCCAAGACTTCACCTGATTAATGTGCTCCTCAAAACTTAGCTCAGGCAGCACCCCTTGCGAAATACCTTCTCCTCTTCTCTTTACTACTCTTCCCTGCCTCAGGCTCAGTTACTAGTCCTCCTGTATCTTCCCATAACCCCCTAGTTAGGTCACTGTGGTGGCTTGGAGCTACATACCCCAAATAAGCATGTCCTTCATCTTAATCCATTCCTGTGAGTGTGAACCCATTGATGAGTTACTTTAGATGGGTCTTAATCCTAATACTGGAGTCCTTTATAAGCAGTATCAAATCAAGACACAGAGAGAGAAAGCTGTAGGAAGAACCAGAAGCCAGTCGAACCCAGAGAAGCCAGGAGAGGCCACTTTATGTGTGTTGCCATGTAACAGAAAAGGAAAGGACCAAGGATTGGTGGCAGCCAGCCCCAGAATGCCAGTGTTCTGGGAAAAGCATCACTTTGATGATGCCTTGATTTTGGATTTCTCCTAGCCTCAAAACTGTAAGCCAGTAAATTCTTGTTGTTTAAGCCAACCCATTGCATGGTCTTTGTTTTAGCAGCCAGGAAACTAAAACACTGTCTTAGCACTTATTAGGGCTGGATTAAGACTTTTAGAGGTCCTTCATATTGGGAAAGAAAACTATTGTGTAACTCCATGTGTAATTCAAAATTAAATGGTAATACAAAGTTAAAGAAATCTACAAAGTTCTGAATTTGTCCATGCTGATTTTTAAATTTCAATTATCAAACTCTTTTTCTTAATTTTTTTAATGCTCTGCTACACTGATGTACTAAACCTGAGTTTAGTCTGCCTGTGGGATAATCCAGCATCAACAGCTTTTTATTTAAATCACTCACTTTCATGTCTGTTTTCATCAGTATACAGTGAGCGCTGAAAAGGAAAGAGCTTGACTTACTCATCATTATATTCCAAGACTGTTGATAAATATTCGTTGAACTGGACTGAACTGAACCTTGGTAGAAAATCGAGAGGCCAATTAAACTCAGAAGTCCAGGATGTCAGCCTCTAGGCTTGGGGCATACTCCAGTCCTTAAGTAGGACACTGGGAGGAGAAAGAAAGGGAATCACCCCCTTTCCTAAAGAGATAAGAAAATGAGACAGTTAATAAGATGTGTGGGATTCAATGACAGGACTAGAAAAGCTGCAAATGTGATTTGATGTTGAATCAAAAAGTGTTAGATGACTAAATTCCTTAAATTCCACACTGCTCTCCACCCCCTACTTAGGTGAAGAATTGGTTCTAGAAACCAGATTGAAAATATTGGTTGGTATGATTAATTGATTGAATTACTTTCTCATTCATTTTTTTTTTCTATTTGTTCGATAAAAGCCTGCTATATATCAAGCACTGATAGGTGCTGAGGATACAAAGGTTAACACTGACATACCCAGTCTACACCTTAACAGAGTTTATGGACTACTAGGGCATATAGTACACAAAATACCTGGCTTCTTCAAAGTGGTATTTACAACCATTTTTGCACTATGATTAGATTGGCATTTGTTCTGATTGACTGGACCCTCTGCTATTAACAGTTAGAGATTTTTAATTTTATCCTTACTTTACAATAAATAATGACAATATAATTAGAATACAGATTTGCAATTTGTAGAAGTCTTTCTGGTTGATGTGTACTATATTAGTCAGTCAAAGGGGTGCTCATGCAAAATACCAGAAGTCTGTGAGCTTTAATAAGGGGTATTTATTTGGGGTAGAACCTTACAGTTACAAGGCCATAAAGCGTGTTACTTCCCTCACCAAAGTCTGTTGCCGTGTGTTGGAGCAAGATGGCCGCCAACGTCTGCAAGGGTTCAGGCTTCCTCTTCCTCTTAAGGCTCCATGGTCCCAGCTTCTTCCAACATCAGCTTCTTCCAATATCCCTGGGCTCAGCTGCTCTGTTCTCTCCACAAGGTCAGCTGTAGGCTCTCAGGCTCTCTCTCTTCCCGGAGCCTCTGCCGTGTCTATGGAGCGTCTTTATCCCTCTTTGTTCTTCTCCTGTGTCTTTACATCCCATGGCTCTGGCATCAAAAAACTCTCCTCTGCCCTGTTGTTTTCTCTGTGAGTTCCTGCCGACCAAGGATGTTCAGCATCCTACTGATGTGTCCTAATCAAAGCCCTAACCATAATTTAATCAAGTAAAAGTGAAACCTCTGAATTTATTACAATCTAATACGCCCAGAGGAACAGACCAGTTTACAACAATAATCCAATATCTATTTTTGGAATTCATAAACAATACCAAACTGCTACAGGTACAGAAGAGCTAAACCAGTTGGAAGTTCACTTTGGTAACCCAGGAGAGAGAAAAGCTGGTAGCCTCGATTTGGGCAATGCCCGTGGAGATGGGGAGAAATGGATTGGTTTGAGAATTAGTTAAGTGTTAGAATTGGTAGGACATCATAATTGAATGTAGAAATGGAAAGAACAGGAGAAGTTAAAAGTGATGTCCAGATTTGTGGCTTGGTCCATTGGGTGAATGTGGACCCGCTCACTGAGGAAAAGAATGCATATGGAAGAATAAGCTTGGGCAAAGACGATCAGTCCAGTTATGAACATGTTGAACTTAAGATACAAGGTAGTATCTAATAGGTGACCAAGATACATGAGTCTCATCTTGAGCTTTGTGTCTGGTAAGATCAGTCAACTGTGTGGTTCAGACAGGTGGCAAAGTTCTTTCTGAAGAGGGGAGACAGAGGTCCATCCAGGCTGGAGCTCTAGCGATACATCAGATGTGTGGGATGCTGGCCTCGCTGGATCTTTATTCCTCCTACGTAGAGCTAAACATGCAGTTTGTCTACCCCTCATTTCACAAAGAATTGCTTCTAGCATCACTATCTAATTAAACCTTCTGGATGAGACTGTGATAGCTTAATATGATGCAGTTATGAAGCCACATCTGGGATATGGATCCCTGATTAGTTTCTCCAGATGTTAACTGTCCATCGCTGCAATGTGGATTCCTTGCTTGTGTACTTCAAATGCTAACATGCTCCCCACACACATCACCCTATTTATATTGAAGTAGGTGTAATGTAAGTTTTCACTTTTTACTGTTGTACAGGTCTGAAGCTCACGAAAGAGATCTGCACTGGAGATACAGATTTAAAAATCCTTAGCATGTGGATGGGAGAGCAGAGCCACGGGAGCAGATGTGATCTTCAGGGGAGGATGTGTCAAGAGAGAAGAGAAGGGTCCATAAGCTAGTCCTGGGAGACAGACACATTGTAGATGTAGCTAGGGGGAGTGGAACCTGGAATGAAAACCTCTGAGAAGTGGGGGAAAAGCCAGAGAGTGCTGGGCCACCCAGTTCAAGGGAGGGGAGAGCTTTAAGGAAGATGGGGCAGTCAGCAATATCAGACGTTCTCAGGAGATGCAGCGAATTACTGATGGGAAGTGTCTGTTGAAGGTTGCTGTTGACTTTGGCAAGAACACTTCCAAACCAGATGGCAGGGGGTTGAGGAGTCAGTCAGAACCAGCACCTTCAGGAAGCAGATTCGACACCTGAACCACAGACTCTCAGAATTAGAAAAGACTTTAGGTTTCCTCTAGTTTATCTCAAACTGTCACATTAGTCTGTCTGGATTCCTGACCATTTTTAAGGTGAATGTTAAATACCTACTGCATTCAAGACCCTAAACTAATTGTCCCCAGGCTGTTCAAAGATGGACAGCCTCTCCTGTTATATAGTTTGCAGTCTGATCGAGTATTGAGATATGTGTACACATGCATTAACGTAAGATTCCAGGATTATTCATTCTCTATAAATTTAACTTTTAGAGGTGGATAGGAATGTAGGCTCAGACAGGTGAATAAGAATGTGAGATCTGAAGTCAGGCTACTTAGGTTGAAACCATCTCCAGCACTTAGTATCGGTGTTGTTTCCTCTATGCTTCCTTCTCATATGTCAAATGGGGGAAATTATGCTGCCTGCTTTATACTTTGGTTTGTTTTCTTTTGGTACACAAATGTTCCTAGCAGCTTTATTTGTAATAGTGAAAATTCGAAAATAACTCAAATGTCCATCAACAAATGAATTGACAAATTGTGCTATTACCATACAAAGTCGCACTACTCAGCAATGAAAAGGAATCAACTCTGATTGTAACCATCAGCATGATGAATCTCAGAACCCTGCTGAGTGGATAATTTAGAGCAGGGAGCTGCATCTGCTGGCTCACACACCATAGCTCACACACAGCAAGTTCTCTGTATAGCTCAAAAGCCATGAAGGAGTTTCGCAATCTTTTCTTGGTTTTCAGGTACTTTCTTCTTTTTGTTGTCAATGTTGGTTTTCTTTTTTAAAAAAAGTTTCATTGAGACATCATACAATCCATCCAAAGTGTACCATCCTTATTAAATTTTAAAAAAATATTTCCGATAGGATTTTAATTCTTTATTTCCTCCCCACCCTGCCCCCACCCCCTGTACAGTGTGAGCACCTCCAGGGCAGTCAGAACACAGTGTAAACGTTTCTTCCAAAATTCCTCATAAGGTGTTACTTATTTATTTACTTATTTTAGGAGGTACTGGGGATTGAACCCAGAACCTCGTACATGAAGAGCAGGTGCTCGACCACTTGAGCTACATCCGCTCCCCTTTGTAAGGTTTTTGTGAGAATTTCATGGAGGTTTAATGTTAAAATAGTGCTTGGCATAAAGTAGACCCAATAAAGAGAAGATTTTACCTACGCTAGCTCTCTTCTTGCACAAATGAGAAGGCTGAAGCTCAAGGAATTTAAGGACTTTTCCAAATATTTCAGCTGTTAGTGTTAGACTTGGAACCAGGGAACTAAATAACTGACTTCTGGTCCCATGTACCTGTCTGTCTTCAATGAACCATGTTCCATTTACTTTCCAGAGAAAACAATGCCCATGCAGTACAGGTAATACAAAACTAGTAATTTGGCTAATTCTCTACAATGATCCCAAAATGTTTTACCTAGTGTCTAAAATAATGTTAACTAAATCAGTAATACCAGAAAAAGAATTCATTGTCTTGGAAATAAATATTGAAATAGATAAAAACTTATTTTGATCATGGCAGTTGGCATCAGCTAGGAAATCAAATGAGAGGAAGGGCAAAAAAGACTTTTCTTATTCTAAGCAGGTAGTACACATGATAATGAGGAGAAAAGAAATGGAATCTATTAAGTCAGACTGTCCTAATTTTAAATAAATGCCTTTATTTATATACATGTTTGTGCAATTTTAATAATGATTGCCCTGAAAGAAATCACTGACTATTAAATGACTATTTAATAATAACTATTTATCCTTTCCAAATAAAGAAAGGGGAAGCCAGAACCCATAATTAACAGTTTGTGCTGAAATGAATGACCTTTTGGACTGAATACAAAGCCAAAGGGAGGCGTTTTGAATACGAATCCCACTGTTTCATCTTCTCTAAATAGAGCCCTGAGAAACCTGGAAAAGGCTACAGATTGCCCCAGCTATTTCTCCACAAAAATTATATTTTCTTTACATCAAGTGTCCTTTAGCCATTCAAGGAGTGTTTACTGAGCACTTCATATGTTAGACACCATTCTTTGCACTGAAGATACAGTAGTAAACCAGAGAGATGTGGTCCCTGAGCTCATGGAGGTTGACATTCTATTAAAGAGAGGCAGAAAGTAAAGACACAAACAAGCACAGCACACAAACAAGCCAACGAACGAGATATGATGGCTACAGTGTTAGTTTGAAGTTTCAACCGGGTGATGGAATAACCCTGAGAAGAAGGAAGGATAGAATATCTCTTAGGAGGTGATACTTTAATTGAGATTCGAATAATAACAAAGAACCATTCACTTGCAAATCTAAAAATAAATCATTCCAAGCAGAAGGGATAGTATATGTAAAGGTCCTGAGGCAGAGATGCACTTGCCTGATGGAGGGCTAAACTGAAGATCCACTTGGCAGCAGCACAGTGAAGAAGGTAGATGATGTTTTGAGAGGAAATTGGAGAGGTGGACTTTGGAAACTTTTTTCCCCACAGCTCTTGTTAATAAATGCATTTTGCACTGCAACCAAATATACATATAGCCTACATATATGTAAAACTAAAACTACATATATATAAAACTAAAAAGCTCCACAAAAACAATACTTACCCTTACGACATGCCTTGTGGCATTTTTATCCCATTCTCTTTTAGTTTCTTTAAATGTAGATTATGACCCACTAAACTAGTGGTAGGATTAAAGTGCATTATTTACTAGAGTAGGGCCTTATACACAAAAGTAGGGAGGCTTGGATTTTATTCCATTAGTAATGGGAAGCCGCTGCAGGGCTTTAAGTAGTGAAGTGATCTGAATATTAAATACAAGGATTTGGAAAGATGACGTTGCTTGTTGGATAAGTGGGAGCAGGGACGTCAGTTAAGAGACCGTGGTCTTTGGGCAGATGAGAGAAGATGGTGGCTTGGACAAGGGTGAGGCCAGTGGAAAGGGAGAGAAGTAGATTTACTGGTGAATCTGGTATGGGGAATTAAAAAAAAGAGAGGAGACAAGGAGGGTCCCCGGTTTTAGTCCAGGTGACTGGGTGAATGATGGCATTACTGGTATATGGGAGACTGGGGTAGTAGCAGGTTGGCAAGTCAACAAAGATCCATTTTGAACACGTTCTATATTTGAACTGCCTTTTAGACATTGAAGTAGAGCTGTCAAGTAGGCAGGTGGGTATTCAGATCAGGTGTTTCAAGGAGAGTTTGGCTCCAGAGACATTTGCTGGGAATCATTGATAAGTGCACCCTTTGGGCTGGACATTGTCACCTGAGGAGGGAATGCAGATGGAGGAGAGAAGAGGGATGAAAGCCTCGCATTTAGAGGCGTGACAGTGGAGGGAGAGGCTGCACGGGGATTTGACCACCCTGCATGTTAGAGGCTCGCCCTGTAGACAGAGCTCCTCCGCAGTAGAGATCCCCATGCCCCTCGGGTTGCACGTGGGCACCCCACTTTGCTGAACTGTTGTCATCAGATCACAGTTCAGCACTTAGTTGTAGTTTATATTCTTCTGCGATGGTTTATGAACTCTCATTTCTATATATCATTTTCCTAACTTTATTGTAAGTCCAGTGAACTGAAAGACTCTCTTCTGCTTCTTTTATTTCTGTCATATCCATTAATTCAGATTAATTCAGTCCATATTTCTTGAGCACCTACTACATGTCAGACCTAAGTCAGAGCTTTTCTGAGCACAGAACAGATGTGCATGCTCGCTCGCTCTCTCTTTCTCTCTCTCTCTCTCTCCTCCTCCCTCCCTCCATATATATATATATCCTTTTTGCATCAAAAAATCATAAGGATAATAGTGAGTACCTTACTGCCAAATCAAATACCCTAAGCTAGAGTTAAATATATTTATAGTCAATCTAGAATTAATAGGTGGCTAAAGGGTTCAGTGAATTATAATTGGAATTTGTTGTATTCTTGGTTGACAAGTAGTGAAGAAAAATTTGTTTTTCAATTACCAAAATCAACTGTATCACTTTCCTATTCCCAAGAGGAAAACCCGGGAAAAATCTCCATCTTCCAAGGTCATTATATACAATATTTATTGAAGCAAATTTTGCAGAGATCTACAAAACCACAGTGGGGATTATCCTGCAGCTAACGGAGCAGAAGCCTGCCTGCCCTACACGGTGGAAGGCTGTCTAGGATGGTCTCATTTGAGATATTCGAGATTTGGGGGATTTTTGTTTTGTGTAGCCAAGAAATGAGGAAGGTCTAATAACCAGATGAGCTAGATAGACTTTTTTGGATGGAGTTTAGTTGGCCCCATTCCTACTGAGCTTTGGTCGACTACTTCACAGTATAAATCATGACATTAATCTTCATTTTATTCCTGAAAGTCTAAATGTGTGTCAAGAGATATTTTCAGTGGTACTGCTTTATGAGAATGGATTCTTCTTCCAAATTCATCTTCTTTTAGGAAGAAACAGTATATATATATTTTAAAAACCTGGAATTTAGTCAAATATGTGCAGGTGTCTTTGGAATAAAGCAGAGGATAAGAATTAGGACATAAAATTATCTTGTTCTGTCAGACTGATGACATGACTAGACTATGTTTCAGCTCAACTGAACAGCTACTTTTGACTGATTTTCTGAAATCAGTGTTCTATTAAAAAAAAATAAAAAAGTGTCCATGCTATGCCATAAAACTCAGACTTCCAGGATCATTTCTCCTGCAAGAATTGCTTTGCATCAGGGAATAGCTATTAAGTCAATACTTTCTCTTGGGAATTGCTACGAATTAAATCAGATTTATTGTGGGAACTTTAAGGTAAAATCAGACCTCAGCAAAATTTGAAATAAAGTAGATGGTTTTCCATCCAGGACCTGAAGTGTCAGAGAGTGGAGTTTCATTGGTTAGCTAAATAGAGATGGTCAAGCTGAGACATGGCGCTTTCCAGAGTGTGTATGGCAAAGGTTCTGTGGTTTCAGCTTAGCTCCCCATGTGTGGGCCATGCCTTCCACCCTTAGACTTTGTTGATGCTTTATCCCTGACCAGAAGAACCCTTCTCTACCTTCTTCATTTGTATTTGTTCATTGAGATCCAGCTCATGTGTTTCTTCACCTGTGTACTGGGCTCAGTGGGGGTCCTCCAAAATTCATGTCCCCTCAGAACCTCAGAATGGGATCATATTAGGAAATAGGGTCTTAGCCAATGTAATTAGATAAGATGAGGTCATCCTGAAATCCTGTAACTGGTGTCCTTCCTAGAAGGCCATGTGAAGCCATACATAGAGGGGAGAAGATCATGTGAAGATGGAGGTAGGAATTGGGGGGCTGCAGCTCTAAGCCAAAAGCACCAAAGGCTGATGGCAGACACCAGAAGCCACGAAGAGGCGAGAATGGGTTCTTCCCTGGAGCTTTTGGGGGAGAGCCGCCCTGCTGATGCCTCAACTTCAGATTCTAGCTTTCAGAGCTGTGAGAGAATAAACTCTGTTGTCCAAAGACACTGGGTCTTTATATTTTGTCACATCAGGCCTAGGAAACTAATACGACCTAGAAATGTTAAGCATCCCCACTTCCTCCGCTCCTTCTTATCAACACCGGGCTGAGTGCCCTTCCACTGGGCAACCGCAACATGGCCCACACACCTCCAAAACAGGGCTCCGCACACAGCACTCGCTTTTTTTAGAGGTTTTTTTTTTTTTTTTTTTATTTCTCCCCACCTTGCTTTTTTTACACTTGCTGTGTCTGCTTGTCTTCTTTGTTTCTTTAGCAGGCACCAGGAACTGAACCCACCGGGCCCTCCAGTGTTAGAGGGAGGCACCTAATTGCTAGAGCCACATCCATTCCCTGCTTTTGTTGTGTCTCTCATTGTTTTTCTTCTTGTGTCTCTTG
The DNA here is from genome assembly GCA_029593785.1 of Cabassous unicinctus. Taxonomy (NCBI): domain Eukaryota; kingdom Metazoa; phylum Chordata; class Mammalia; order Cingulata; family Chlamyphoridae; genus Cabassous; species Cabassous unicinctus. The sequence goes on along the minus strand of JAQZBX010001931.1, from coordinate 6,904 downwards.
TTGCATCATCTTGTTGTGCCTGACCATCGCATCAGCTTTCTGTGTTGCTCGTCTTCTTCAGGAGGCACCCGGAACCTCTGCTCCCTGCTTTGTTGTGTCTCTCATTATGGTTTTCTTCTTGTGTCTCTTGTTGCGTCAGCTTGCTGCGCCTGCCCGTCATGTCAGCTCGCTGTCTTCTTTAGGAGCCACCGGGAACCAAACCACAGACCTCCCATGTGGTAGATGGAAGCCCAATCGCTTGAGCCACATCCGCTTCCCTGAACTCACTTTTTATATTTCTATTTCTCCTAAGAAACTCTAAGATCTCCAAGGGCATGGATGTTTCCTTATTCATGTTTGTGTCCCCAGCATCGACTTCAGGGCCTGGTCAGTATCAGACTTTCGTGACGTGTTATCTTGATTTGAGCATTTCATTTCAATGGTTGATCATGCTTGTTGTGTGTAGTAAGCTTTATGGAAGTTATTGGCATCCCTGGGGAAACCTGGGATTCCCTGTATGAGGTTGTTGTGAAGCCACACAGTGGGGGAGCAGAGGGCCGAGGGATGGGGGTTCAGCACAGGACCCTAGAATCTGGGTTCAAAGACCACTGCCTCCACTGGTCAAGGACAAGCCATTGAACCTGCCTCGTCTGTCAAATGAGCTAGTAGTAGTAGTGGTACCTGTTGAGAGAGGTAATTGTGAGGACTGGCCAGGTAATACCTGTAAAGATGCCCAGCATGGTGTCTGACAGAGAGTAAGCACTCAGTACGTGTTTGCTGGTACATGTCATTCAATAAGAATGGGCCTCTTGGTTCTCTGTTGGATTTTTTGTGTGATATGGAACATCTGTTTAGCTTGTCTGTCTTAGTTTACCTGTATCCACAGAAGCTATTTAGGTAGTGTGGTTGAACTGATTGTCTGGTTAAGCCAGAGAGAGACAGTCTCTTTGACTAAGAAAAGAGGCAGCGAAGGGCAAAGTCTAGGACAGGAAGGCTTCGCTGTCTCCTGGTGGCTTCCGCAGTCTCGCTCTCCTCCACGGGCTCCTTTCAGTCCAGCCCCAGAGTGCGGTTCATTCCACCACTGCCCAGCAAAGCATCTAAAGGAGGGCGGCCGCCAATGACGGGTGGTTACAGCTGGGCTAGACAGAAAAATGGCCTCAGAGATGTCACATCCTCAGCAGCCCAGAACCTGAGAATATGTTAGGCTGCAGGGCAAGGGGATCTAAGCTTGCAGATGGAATTGCGGTAGAGGAAGGAGTCCTGGATTTCCCAGGTGGGCCCAGGGTAATGACAAGAGCCTTATAAGGCGGGGGCAGGAGGGTGGAGTCAGAGAAGGCCATGTGATGGCAGAAGCAGCGGGAGAGACGGCGATGTGATGACAGAAGCACAGGGAAAGAAAGTGATGGCACGGGGTCAGAGCACTGATGTCAGCAGTAAGCACAAGGAAAGAAGGTGATGTCACGGCGGCACGAGGTCAGAGTGCCGATGTGACAGCAGGAAGCACAGGGAAAGAAGGTGATGTCATAGCGGCATGAGGTCAGAGTGCCGCAGCCACCATCCAGGGAAGGGAGGCTGTCTCTAGGAGATGGAAAGGCAAGGAAACAGTTCTCTCCCCTAGAGCCCCCAAAAGGAGCCCAGCTCTGCCAACAGCTTGGTTTTAGCTCCATAAAACCATTCTGGACTTCCAACCTCCAAAACTGTCAGACAATAAGTTTGTGTTGTTTTAAGCCAGTGAGTCTGTGTCAATTTGTTACAACAGCAGCAGGAAACGGATGCACAATTTCAGTTAAGGCATCCTAAGCTTGAGTCATTTCTGCCTACTGAGCAGAGAGGCAAAGCTTTACAACTGGAGATCTGTATCCAAATAGACTCTGTCATTGTCTATTCTTTATAGCCAAGGTAAAATATTAATCCTTCTGAACTGCAGTTTCTTCAGTTATAATAGGAAGGGAACAATGTGTAACTCACTGAGAGGATTAAATAGTATATAAAGCACCTGACACATAGTAGATGCGGTTTTTCTTCTCTCTCTACAATGTGTCCGATTTGTCAGTATCAGCCTTTTAAAGAGAGAATCCGTGTTCTCTAATAAAATAAAAATGAAAAAAATCCTGGTTGTTGAGGGCTAGTAGCTTTACTTCAATGTGAATTAGCTACATTAATTCCAAAACTTCTTTTGCAAAAGTTGCCAAGATTTTTGGCCTTAGAGAAAAAGAAAAGTCAATACATAAACATAAGCATATTTCTTGTTGTATTTTACCTAAGGCTTCAGAGTCAACTAGTGGTTCCTAGCCTATAAAATGCAAATAATTTTCTAAATGTCCTTTTCTTCTGTGTTTTCCATTAATGCCAAATTTTTCAAATTTTAGTAAATGTTGATTCAGGATATATTTAGATCATGTCATTCACAATGAATTTGGATCTTAGTAATAACATTAGGTTTTTTTGGACTTCATGTGTTACCACTACCAAAAAAAGGTCAATCCAAATATCATCAGAACAAAGGAATAAGAAAAACAAACCCGGCTAAAAAGGGTTTCAGAGAAAACAACACAAGACAAATAGTAAAACCAAGCCTTTTCTCCCTTAAAATGTCTGTTTTCTTCTAACTCCCAACCACTTCAAATTCAAAGCAAAGGCTCCAGTATAAACCTTAGCTATAAGCAAGCATTCTGCCATGAGCATGGTGGAAATCCTTATCTCATGGCACCTGAGGGGTTTCTGAACGGTCCTGGTGGCTCTTCCAAACAAAGCCCGAACAGTATCCCTGAGCACAAGGGGGAACCAGTGGGAGCTCTGCACTGCTTCCATTTGTTTGCATGAATTACTAGAATCTGGTTCACATAGAAGAATGTGAAATGCTTCCTGCCAGGGCAACTCAGGGAGGCTGACTAGGAGGGATGTTGGAGATCTGAACACATTTGACAGCAGTTGTTGTCTAGTATAAATGATGACTAGCACTGGTGTGAAAATGAGGAGACACCAAAAGCACAGTGAGGGGGATGGATCCCAAGTAACTTCAGATTCCATAATACAAAGGTAAACTGTGGAATGGAATGAAATAAATCTAAGTTTGACCCCTAGCTCTCCATGGTACCAGGTGTGAGGCATTGGGTCACCTAATTTTGTGAAGCTTTGATTTTCCCATCCCACCTGCTTCTCTGCTGTGTGCTGCTTTCCCTTTTATCTTCCACTGCTGCCCTCACTCCTGCTTTGTCTCAGGGTACACTCTGTTGGAGGGTAACCCACACCCACCCCTAATATTTGCAGGGCAATAGTACAGAGATTCTCATAACATGTACTTAAATACTTAAAAAGTATAAATCGAGCTAAGGAAATGTTAAATAATATATTTCCTATTCTCCTATTTAACACATCTACCTTCAAAATGACTAGGAAGGTCCAATTCACAGTTAGCATTTTTGGACAGCTCAGAGCTTCCTGATGGAATGTGGTGGTGCTGGGAGAGCCAGTCCCCAGTCCCTCTCCCCCATTCTGCATCCCGCCTCTGCTTCCCTTCCCACCCCTGCTTCTTTCTTATAAAGATAAGCAGCTGCCAAGCAGCTTCATGGACAGGTGTGTGGATGCTGCCCCCTGCATGCTCAAGCTCTATCTACATGTCCTCCACTAACCACACATCAAGTCTGGTGTATACGTAGTGGTGGAGCAATCTTCCCTCAGAATGAAAAACTTGGGGAATGGACCTGAAAAGGCCCTGGAAATGGGATCAGGTTCATTTGGGCAGGGAATTTCTGGGCTGTCAGAGTGCAACCTCATATTGGGGGTGCTGGCTCTAGGTGGACACATACCCTTGGCTGTGTGGAACCTTCACCACATGGGAAGGTCTGTAGCCAAATGAAGGCCATTGAGGCCTCTCCAAAATGTAGGGTGTGGGAGGGACCATTCTCACACAGGCCTAAGGGTAGTTATGGGGTCACCCAAGAAACAAAATAATTTTGGTGCCTCAGTGACTTACAGAGAGTTTCTTGGTGTTCTTAAAATAGTTTTCAGTTAATACTGAGCTACCTACTCCTACTACCATAGATGTTTGGCGTTAGTCCCAAAGGCCTGGACACAAGCCAGAGGCATTGAATCCATTGAGATGTTCAAGTGACTCTCGACCTCTTGCATGGCTAAAGCTTTCTTTCTGTATAAGTCTCATGAGTTCGTTGGGCCAGACTTCCTCTTTCCTCACAAGAGTTTCGTACAGTAACTCTGTCTACCCGAACATTTTGCCAGACATGAGTCAGCTCCTTAGGGTCCAGCCAGGTTTCCTGCCACATTGGTGTGTCGCTTTTAAGAGTTGTCCATGGTAAATTGTGGTTAAAGGAGACATAAGGAGAACAAAAGTCCTTTCTCTTGACCACTGCTGTAGCTGGCTACATGACACTTTTATGACACTTTAACAAAAGGATGAAGATCTAAATGCCTCTTGAAATCTGAGCAGACTGGATATTTATCGGTATCTTTAAATGTACTACAAAGGTAAAGAATTTTCCCACTGAGTAAAGTTTTCTTTGCTTTAATGCATCTGTGTTGCGAATGAGAAGTTGTAAAGGGAGCTCAGAACTCTGGAAAGTGGTATATGGACAATCTCAGTAATGCCCAATTAATTGTAAAAGGCACAAAATCTGGATTTTCAGAAACATCTTTGAATGAATTTAAGGCAGCGGCCTCACTTTTTCAGTCTTATTTTATCAGAGTGAGCGGGGAGACCAGAGGAACAGAGAACTTCACATGTCCGGTCTTTAGAGCCACAGAACATCGCCTCAGCGGGACGTTGGCACAGTGTTGCCCATATGTGATCATTGGTCAGGGCTGCAGCCTGAGAGGTCGAGTGACTCGCTCCAGGTGATAAGCTCATGGGACATCAGCTGGAGACCAGAATCTGGGTGTCCTGCCCACAGCAAGTCTGCACTCTGTCCACCCGAGCATGCTGCATCCCCACTTGGTGAAGGTCATTAAATAATCCTGAGTGTCAAACACAGTTATGCATCTATAAATATTTGATAAATGTTATTTGATATGAATGTGGTTATTTTGTTTTCTAATGAAATGAGGTATAGATTTAATAACAGACATGCTTGCTGCATCTGAGATGATAGGAATAATTATATATTATTTGGAAAATTTAGAAAAGAAATTTGAAACAGAATGACTTAATACCGTCCAGAGAGTTTGAATGGGAAAATGGCCTCACCTGGTTTGAATAATAATGACCTGTGGCCAGAGCCTGGGGGCCATGCCTTCTTGGTGGGCTTCTCTCCCCAGATCTATGCAGGCATCAGGTGGAGGAAGGAGGAAGAAGGAAAAAAGCAGCGTATTATGCTCCTTAAGAAAATTCTCTAAAGGTTTATTTTATTTTTAATCCTTATAAGGCTTATAATAAAGAGTCAGTATTTAATTTACTTTTATATTTCTTTTCTGTGCCTAATGAGGCTCACATATGCAGGGTGCTGTGCCTGATTTCCAGATAATTGATCCTTTTCAGGGGTTACCAACTTAGAAACACAGTGACCGCACTGAAACTTTTGTCCTCAGACAAGGGAATGGTCTCTAGACGGTTGTCTCCCAAACTTGGTAATGCCTACCCCCCTGCCCGCCCCTCACCCCACCACACACATACACATGCAACGTGATGGTTTATAAAGGCCATTAGTAGGCTACTGAGACGTGCAAACAGAGATTTGAATAGTGGGTAGTTAGTAACCATTTGGATAGGCAAGTGTAATTGGTATAATGGCTTGTATGGGAGTCTTTCTTATTTTCTCATTATTAAATGATAAGTACTGGTAGTGACATTGAGTGCCAGCGTCAAGTTCTATGCGTGAAGTTCATTAGCGAGTATAATAGAGGGTATAATTGAAATGTTTGGAGCATTTGAATTGTAAATTCAAATGCCTGTAAATTTACAAGTTCTTGTAAAATCGTATTTTAGCCCAGGTATTCTAAGATAGGATTCAACATGCAAGAAGGTTTTGTTGGGAATCACCTGTGAGGAATATGGGGAGAGAGACAGAGGAGGCTGGGGGAGCAGTCAGACCAAGAGGGGACGGAGGCGGGAGGAAAGAGGGGGAGACAGGCAGCTGGGTGGAGGGTCTTAGACTGCAGTACATTCTAGGAAAATCAGCGCGGCAGTGGCAAGCTCTCAAGGCCAAGTCCCAGGTCAGAGGTGCCCAGTGTGTCCCAGGAGTGGACTGACATAGCAGTCCTGCCATGCTCAGTCATTGGCTGGGAGAAGCCCGGGGACAGGGTGGCCTCAGTGCAGCCTCAGGGCGACTGGTTCAGTGTTCTAGTACTGGATTCCCTGTTTATACAGTCCCATGCCATCCAAAGTGTACACTCGGTGGTTCTCATTTTCATCACAGAGTGGTGCTGTCATCACCTCAGTCAAATTTAGAACGTTTTCTTTACTACTTTATTTATACCCCTATTGTTGTCCTTAGTATTGAAAAAATATCTTCTTGCCATTGCTGCAAGATATTACAATATTACTGTTAGCAACTGTCCATAAGTTACATTAGTTGTAATTTTCCCATATAATATCAGCATATTCTTAACACTTCGTAAAAGAAGAACATTCTTATATTTATACTTTTAACCACAATCTTTATCTACCACCAAAATCACTGTTATACATTCCCTAGAATATTCTCAAGTTTCTATTCAATTGACATTTACTTCCACAGGCTACCCCTTTCAGCCACGATCATATTTATCAGTCAGCAGTAGTTTTTTGTTGTTTTTTTTAAAGATTTATTTATTTTATTTATCCCCCCCCTTGCTGCTTGTGCTGCTGTGTCCATTCGCTGCGTGTCTTCTCTGTGTCTGCTTATCTCCCCCTTGCTGTGAGCTCTTGCCACATCAGCCCACGGCGCCGCGGGAGCCGGCCTGCCCTCACAAGGAGGCCCTGGGAAGCGAACCC
>JAQZBX010001930.1:66941-79334 GCA_029593785.1 Cabassous unicinctus | reverse complement strand
TCACTCATTCCTTCATTCAATAATACATATTAATTTCTTGTTAATTTATAGGCACTTCTTGCAGGCTGAAGATAAACAATGAAAGAACACATAGTAGACTATACTGGAAAGAAAGAAAGCTTTGTATAACTTTTCTCTGTTTTTTTCTGGTCTCTTTTCCCATCTATTGTTTTTCTCCTCTTCCAAAACCATATTTTTTGTGCATGCATATCATTTTAATTCATCTTGAAAGTAAAGCAAAATTTGTATCTGAAAGCATACCTGACTTTTCCCTAACCAGTCCCTGAATATGTATATAATCCCAATTCCAGTAAACTCTTCCTAATCCTCAAAGGTCATCCATTGTCCAATTTATGTGATTAATTAATATCTATTCATCAATTACAATATGCCTTTCATGCATCTTGTCTTTGGTCTATGATATTCCTACTACACTTCTATACAAAAAAAAGGCAGTTAAAGGGAAAACTATCCTTTAAAACCTGTTGAAATATCACTTCTATGAAGACCTACTTTATTTTCCCTTCTCATGATGAATTGACATCTTTCATCTTTGGGATCTAGAAACACTTTACACATCTCATTTCTAATTCTTCTCACATTTATGGTAACCATTTCTTTCCATATCATTTCTCCTAACAGACTGTATTGTCTTTATGGGTGAGAGCCATGCTGTTTCCGTTCATTTCCTGATGTAGTATTTTCTAGATGCAGGTATGGGGAATTAAAGATTAACTTTTGTAATGACATTTTTTATATTTTCCCTTTATTCTCAACATCATATTCCTCTGTCTCATATCTCATCCCTAACAAAGATATAGTACAAAATATCATGAATAATCATGTAATAAAGATCATGTCCAGCAAACAGAACCTGTTGGCACAATATAACAAATATAGTGTATTGAATTAAGGTTATCCCATTTTAACATCAGACTGGAGCAATATAACATTTTTTAAAATTTTAAGTAGTAAATTTATACTAAAATATAATAAATAATTCTTATTTTTAGTGGCTCTATGAGTTTGTATACCTAATGAGAACTTTTAAATTTCAGGGAAATGAAGATTCCAAATTTCTATATGACCTCCTTGCTAACTGAAACATTTATTATATCTATGCATTCTGCAACTAGAGCCATACACCTAGAATTCTGATATAAAATAAAGGAATCAAGAGCTAATGGCAGAGTACGAACTAAAGGCTTTTTCACAATGTTAGTTTAGCTATTCAAAGACAACTTTATTTCTGGGATGCCTCACATTTCTTCTCCATAAATTATATAGATTAGAAGATAATCCTTTGGATGCTTTATCAATTAATAAAGAACATTTAATTATTAATCATGAGTTACTTTTACTCTTCTCACTGATACCTATCCAATAAATTAAGACTTTTCCGTGAAAGAAAGGGCTTAGAAAGGATTTATTAATTTCATACTTCTCTTACAAGGTGGTTAAAATGACATTGCTGACTAGGTTGTTGGTCTCAGTAGAACAGTTTCCAAACAATGATGGCACTCAATGGCAACAGGAACTCTCAGTTTTAGTGATTTGCCTGGGCTCACTCAACTGGTTTATCAAAGATTAAGACAATATAATGAGGGTTTTTTGTATCGTCATTTGAAAGTGTTTTCTTTTTTCACTCCAAACTCATCATCTAAACCTCTGCCTGGATCACCACATTCTAGCATTCTGTAATTTCTAAAATATGTCAAGCATGTTCTAGTCTCAAGTTCTGGCTCCAGCAATTGCCTCTGCCCTCTTTTAAATTGTCAAAAGGCTTTCTCATTATCTGATACTACTTTGAATACTTGCTTATTTATTATCAATCTTCCCACTAAAATAGAAGCTCTATGTGAGAAGGAACTGCTTTGTTCACCATTATATTCTTGTAACCTAGAACACAATCTTGCAAAAATTAGGTACACAATATTTTTTGAAAGAGTACAATATGTAAATTTCCATGTAGGCTATGACCATTTTGTTGAAAAGGGTATTCTTCTGTTTTGTCATTTGTCTTATAAAATAAATTCATATTATGCTTGTAATTTTAGACACAAAATCAAAAACTCTAATCTAGACCACCACACAGTACCATTGTCAGATTTGATATTTGATGAGGCTATTGAAACTATTATTCCTTGAAATTTTAGGAATTCTCTTAAGTAGATGAAGCTTGAAGGTTTTATTTAATTTTACAAACATAAACCTACCATTTTATTAGTTATTATTATTACAGTAATAACAATCATTTAATAAGTATATCATGCATCAAACATTATGTTGCCTGTTTTATAAGAAACTGAAGCATTGGGTTCTTATTCATAAAAATGTAAAATTATCAGAAGTTTGTTACAAAGCATGGTGTTTCAGTGACTCTAATACAGATATGACTCCTGTAAGAACAAACAAACAATAAATATATAATTTAAAAGAGATGTCTATTCATACATTTGCAGTATAAGTTGCCAGAATTTGAAGAAGGACTTACTAATGTACTGAACGAAGCCAGTATTCTGCAAACCACAGAGGAGTTCTCATTAATGCTTATGAATAGAGTCCAGTGTTCTCTCCACTCTTCTAATGGAGAATTCGTATTACCTCAACATTGTTGTTGTTACTTTGACTTGTGTACGTGGAAATGTGAGGTTTTCTGGACTTTTGTTAATCCTCATTTGAAAGCCCTGGAGAGTATGAAATAGGTATGTTTTGAATCTTGTCTCTTATGGGAAGATTCCCCTGGGATACTCTTATTAATCTCATATTCCCTCTTCTGTTATGACAGTGAATTTTTATGTGAGAAATTTCGGGTTGAGCCTAACTGAACAAAGCAAATATGTTATATAGTTTGCAGACTTCTTCATTTTTAAGTAAAAATTATAATACAATAGACAGGGAATTCCTAGAATCTAACTTTGTCAGTGAAATCAATGTCATTTCAATAAATTAAGAAATAATATTTTAGTTTAGACACACAAAATAACTGTTACAATCTAATTTTAACTAGAAAAATCATTAAAGATAAAATACACATTCTCAAAATTTTAAGAAGAAAAACTTTATTGGCAAAGCAGACTTTATGGATACTTCTTAGTTGTTTGAGAAGTACTAAACTGGATGAGACCCTTGAATACTTTTTCATAAAATTTCCAGACAATGCTTGAGCATAGATGTGTGAGACAAACCTTGCTTACTATAGAATTCCAAATAATAAACATAGAAGGAATAATGAGAGAAATAGAAATATTAACAATAGAACTGCAAATTAAAAATAGCTTCAGACCATATCCACTGATGAATGCTAAAAGGGCAAAGCTTTGAGAGATCATTTGAGACTACCATCATTGATTGTGAAGGCCACTTTTTAAATATATTATACCATATAAATATGTGTATTTTTCTACATCTTATGTAATTTTATCTTGTTTATAGTTAAAATCAATCCAATTTTTGTATAAATACTAGAGAAGTATACTGAAGTCAGCTTATATCATCTCTTGAGATCCAATTATGCTCATCTTTTCCCAACTATACATTCAGAAACATTTCATTGCGTACTTAAAATTGGCTATGCTGGGAATATTTATGCTATGGAAATCAGCAAATGCTTCAAATAAGGGCTTAATATTTTTATTTTTCAAGGAGTTGGTTGTTAATCAGTTAACACACAACTGATTCCCCTCCCTCTTCAACATTTTTATATATTATTATATATGATATTTTTAATATGTTTTACTGCTGTAATAACAAATATCTCTCATTGTGACATCTTTCTGGGAGGTAATATAATGATAAATTTATTTAAAATATCTCTTCCATTAGATACCTCAATGCTAATGCTATGGACTTAAGGCCATAATAAAATAATGAAAATAAATGCATTTGACTATTCTTAAATTTGCCAAAAGGGGACACTACCTACATATATTCTAAGAGTTGTCTATTTAATTAATTGCATGTCTTAACAGAAAATAGCACATGGTTCTTAAAAGGCAAAACATGCTTACATTTATTGACATTAAAACAGTATAATATAATTAGTTATAAAGAGAGGTCTGTTATATAAGTTACATAATAATGTTGGGTTTTTTTCAGGGTGTATTTTTTCAGGCTTCATTGAGGTATAATTTACATACAATATAAATTAACCAATTTAAGTCTATAATTTGAAGAGTTTTGACAAATTTTTAAATTGTATAATCACTACCACATTCACAATGATAACATTTCCATCTTGCCCTAAGTTCCCTCCCCTGGCAGTCACTTTCATCCTACAGTACCTGGCTATCACTCATATTTCTGAGAACACAGTTTTGCCTTTTCTGGAGTTTCATATAGATAGAATCATATAGTGTAGATAATCTTTTGTGTCCAGCTTTTCTCTTTACATATCAAATTTTCTTATAATTCATTCATTTTGTTACGTTTCTGTTAATGAATATATTGCCTTATTTGGACATACCATAATTTCATCAGTTGATGGCAACTTGGACCATTTCCACACTGCGGCTATTATGAATTAAGCTGCTGTAAACATTCCAGTATTAGTCTTTATTTGAAGATATGTTTTGATTTTTTTGCATGTAAATACCCATGAGTGGGATTGTTTTATAGTATATAAGTTCTATGTGTGACATAATAAATAACTGTGAATCTGTTTCCAGTGGCTGTTTTGCCTTCTTCCCACAGCACATCAGTGTTGCAATTGCTCCACATCTTTGTCAACACTTGCTATTATCAGTCTTTTTAATTTAATTTTTCATTGTAGCAATTTCCATGGTGGTTTTAATTTGCATTTTCTTGATGATTAATGATGTGGGATAGCTTTATCTGAGCTTCTTTGCTATTCATATATCTCCTTGGATAAAGTGACTATTCAAATCTTTTGACTATTATTAAAATTAAGTTGTTGTGTTCATATATGCAAAAGTTTTTTCTTTAAAAAAAAAGTTCTGGATACCAGTCCTTTATTGGACATGTGTTTTGGAAATATTTTTTCTCAATTGTGGTTTGTCATTTCATTTTCCAAAATGAGAAATAAAAAGTTTTAATTTTGTAGTAATCAATTTTTTTTCAGTTATTTTCCATGGTTTCTCTTGTGTACTGTCTAAGAAATCTTTGCATAAGCCAAGTCCATAAAAATGCCTCCCTGTATTTTCCTCTAGAAATTTAAGTTTTACTTTTTAAAATCAGTTTTAATGAGATATGATCATACACTATACAATCCATCCAACTGCTTTCAGTATAATCACAGAGTTGTGCATTTATCAAGAATGAATGATAAAATATGAGACTTAATAACTAACTGATATTTATATATTCCCTTGCTGTGATCCATAAATCCAAGGCAAAACCAAAAAATTTAACTTGTGTATACCAAATGTTAATAATAGTTATATTTGTGTGGCATTAAGGTTGATTCATTAGAGGATCAGGGGATCAGAATCCACGTTATATACAAATTATTATACAAAATATCCAGTTCAAAAATTTACAAAGCCTTCAAAGAAGGAGAACATCATGACACATAAATGGAGTTATTAAGAAGCTAGACACTGTGTCTTAGGGGCCTAGAGACCAGTGTTAGCAAAAAATCCAAAGCAGTTATGATAAATATGTTTAAAATACTAAAGGGAATTATGTTTAAAGAATCAAAAGACAGTGTTATTAGAATGACTCATCAAATATAAATAAAAACAAATAAAAACTATTGAAAATTTGGAAATACTGGAGTTGATAAATATAATAACTTATATATTTTTAAAGTATTTAGATGCACTCAACAGCAGATTTAAGCTGGCAGAAGAAAGAATTAACAGACTTGAAAATAGATCAATAAAGATTAAGATTAAACTAAAAAGAAGAAGAAAAAAATGAGCAGAGACCTGTGGGTCACCATGGATCACACCGGCATGCTTAATGGGAATTCCAGAAGGAGAAAAGAGAGGGGTAAAAGGGCAGAAATAATACTTGACAGAATAATGGCTGGAAAGTTCCCAAATATGATGAAAAACATTAATACATACATCCAAATACTTCTACAAAAATCCAAGTATGATTATCACAAAGGGATCCAACGCTGGCACATCATTATTAAACTGGTAAAAGAAAGAAAGAAAATCTTGAAAGGAGCCAGAAATAGGACTTATCACATACAAGGGAACCACAATAAGAAGAAAAGCTGTATTTCATCAGAAATAATAGAAACCATGAAAGAGTGGGATGACACATTGAAAGTGCTGAAAGAAACAAACTACCAAGCAAAAATTCCATATTCAGCAAAATTGCCCTTCAAAAAAGAAAGTGAAATGAAGACATTCATTGGTAAGTAAAGACTAAGAAACTGCATTGCTAGCAGAGCTACCGCTCAGGAATTAGTAAAGAAATCTCTTCAGGATATAAGGATATTATATCAGACAGTAATTCAAACCCACATGAAGAAATACAGAATGAGGGAAATGTTGACATGTAGATAAGTTAAAAAGACTGCACATATGTATTTTTCCATTTTCTTCTGTTAACAGATTTAAAATAAATTTGACAAAAGTTACAAAACTGTGTTTCAGCCTACACCATGTAAAGATGTAATACACATGAAAATAATAGTCTAACAATGAATTGTTGGAAGATAGCATCTAATTTTATTGGAATTAGGTTACTATTGAACCCTTTTAATTTAAGATACATATCATAATGCCCAGATCAACAATATAAATATAAGAATATAAATCAATATTGTAATAAAAAAAGAAAGGAATTAAAATGGTGTATTAAGTTACATGTAATTTAGATTAAAGAAGGCATAAGATGAACAATACAGCAACTACAACATATAATATATAGAAAACAAACAACAGAATTAAATATGTAAATCTTACTATATTTTAATTACATTAAGTGCAGTTGGATTAAAAAATTCACTCAAAACACAGAGGTCAACAAACTAGATCCAAACAAGATCCAAGTACATGTTATCCACGGAAATACACTTTAGATTCACAGACAAAAATGAGTTTGAATTTAAAGGATGGAAAATTACATACCATATAAGTAGCAACCATGAAAGAGTGGAACTCACTGTACTTATAGGAGACAAAATAGACTGAAGACAATGTTACTACAGGGAAAGTGGTATGTTTAATAATGATAAAAGAGTCAATTCATTGAGATGATACAACATTTACAAATTCACAAATATATACACATCAAATGAAGGAACCCCAAAATATATGAAGCAAAAAGCTATAAAATTGAAGGGAGAAATGGACAATTTAGGAATAATAGTTGGAGACTTTAATACCTCCTCTCATTAATAGAACAACTGGAAATCAGGAAGAATACAGAGCACAGAATTTAGAAAGGTGAAGTAAAACTGTTTTTGTTCACTGTCTCTTGATACTCCATATAAACAATTCTAAGGAATTTATAAAATATGTAGCACCAATAAATTTAGCATGGTTCAGGGGGAAAATATCAATATGCAAAATTTACATCTATTTCTCCATATCAGGAGCTAATAATCAGAAAAGAAATTAAGAAAACTATTACATTGAAAATGACATCAAAAAGAATAAAATACCTAGAAATAAATTTAACAATAATGTGCAAAACTTATATACTAAAACCTGCTTTACCCTTACTGAGAGAAATTAAGTCTCTAAATGAAGGGAGATATGTAATGTATATGGTTAGAAGACCCAAAATTTTTGAGCGGGTAATTCACCTCAAATTGATCTATAGATTCAGTGCAATCACTTTTAATATCGAAGCAGTCTTTTTGTAGATATTGTCAACGTAATTCCAAAATTCTTCGGAAATGCAGAACTAGAACAGTTATTATAATTTTTAAATGAAGGAAAAAGTTAGAGAACTTACACAACCTGATTTCAAACTTACTATTACAGTAAATGAGACAGTGTCATTGCCATAAATATAGCCACAGAACAATGGAAATGACTTAAGATTGAAGAATTAAAGCCTTTAGATTTTTTTCACAATTGTTATGTGATAAAGGTGCCAAGGTAATTCAGTAAGGAATTTTTGACTTTACCCAAAATATGAATTCTCTTATTCCTAAATAATATAGGTTTCAATATGTTCTTGAAAAACTTTGGGAACTTATATTATCTGGGTGCAATATTTATTTCTACTGAAGTAAAGAAGTGTACAGATAAACAGAAAGGAAGTGTTGTTTTTCAGAAAAAGAGGAAAATATCAAAAAATTAATCTCAGGGAGCAGATGTGGCTCAAGCAGTTGAACACCTGCTTCCCACATGGAATGTCATTGATTTGGTCCCATGTGACTCCTAAAAAAAAAAAAAACACAACAAGCAATGAAACGAAAAAACCAACTCAGGGAAGCCAATGTGGCTCTGTGGTTGAGCGCCGCTTTCCCCATATGAAGTCTGGGGTTCAATCCCCAGCCCCAAAACCTCAAAAAAAAATTTAATCTGATCAACTATTTCTACATTCTGATGTTATAATAAGTCAGGCAGAATATTAAGCAAGCATTCTTACATCTATATTCACAGATGAATATTAAGATATTAAGTGGGAATTTTGCATTGATTAGTTAAAACTCTCTTTAGAGCATCTTTTACTTCTCTATTTCTCAGGCTGTAGATCAATGGATTCAACACAGAGATAAGCAAGGTGTAAAACACAAAGGCCATTTTGTCAATATTAAAACTATGGCTGGATTTGGGTTGCAGGTAAATAAACAATAAGGTTCTATAAAATAAACCAACACTGTCAGATGGGAACCACAGGTAGAGAAGTCTTTGTACCTCCCCTCAGCTGAGTTTATTCTGGTGATGGCCACAAGAATACACAAGTAAGATACAAGAACAATTAACAGGGAAGAGAGCAAATTACATCTGAAAAGATCAAAATGATCAGCTCTATTTCATGTGTGTCAGAACAGAGTATGGATATAAGAGGGAGACAATCACATTAAAAATAACTGATGATGTTAAAGCCACAAAAGGACAATGTAAATAACTTAATTGTGAGAAATAGGGCCACAAATGTGCTGTAGAGATATGGAATAAGCACCAACACCCAACATGCTTTCTCTGACATGATGACCACATAGAGAAGAGGTTTGCAGATGGCCACATAGCGATCATAGGCCATTGCTGAAAGAATAAACAGTTAACAGATGATGAAAATTTCAAAGTTTGCCAGCTGAGTGGCACACTAATTATAAGAAATTGTTTGTTTTTGCAACAAAGTTTACCATCATTTTTGGACCAACAACAGTGGAATAATCAAGATCAGTAATGGACAAATGTCTAAGGAAAAAATATGTCGGCGTGTGGACCTTGGAATCCAAATGGGTCAAAATGATCATGCCCAGATTCCCTAACACTGTGACCAAGTATATGACAAGAAAGGTTGCAAAGAGGGGGGCTTGTAGCCCAGGGTGGTCCGTGATACCCACGAGAATAAATTCAGTCACTTGGGTCACTCCAGTATGATTCTGTTTTTCCACATGGATCATCTTGGGAACCTGCGTAAGGCATGAAATCATCACTTGTTGTTGACATGCTCTCTCTGAGACAGCACAGAACATAATGTATAGGCTTCTCGGGAATTTCTAAATAGAGATTCGCCCATCCATCAGGCCAAAACTACACACATGAACACTCAATTCAAGTATGCCTTAGAAGGGGCTAAATGTTTTTATGTGGATGTTTTGATGCATCTACAGGGACTCACTTCTTTTCACCCAAAGTCCTTTTTAAGTATGTCAAAACAGATATCTATTATATTTCAGCTCTTAAAAATCTTAAGTAATTTATAAAACACATCTCTACACCTAAACCATAATCCTTGACTTATTCACAATCATTGAAACTATTTAAAGCAGCAAGGCATAAAGTGACTTTCCAAACTATTGGTGAAGTGAGGAATCAAAGTGATTAGGAAATTTCTGACCATTAAATATAGGTTTTAATAATTTTCACTATGAAATAGGCTTCTTATAACAATATAAATCTGATGTCATAATATGCTGATTTTAGAATTCTGTTAATAATTCCATAACCTGTATTCATCTGCCTGTTGTTTCTGCAGATTGAATCACTTCTTCAGAATTATCACCCCTGTGGAGCTCATGTAGCTCAGTGGTTGAGCATGCACCTCACATGAACAAGGTTCAATCCTCAGTACTTCCTAAAAAAAAAATCACACCAAATTATCCCTCAGTCATACATACTCTTCTGCACACCAAACACCTAATTGTTTTGATTATTTTTGAACACTTAATGGAGATTTATGTGAAAAGGCCAAGTAAAAATAAGAAAAGAAATGATTACACACCACTATTTGAGATCTCATTATGTGCCAGGCATTTTTAAAGCACTTTGCCTTAACTCACGTGATCCCTATAATAACAATAGGAAGTGGGTAGGGTTTCTATCCTCATTTGAAAGTAAAAAAGTAGAAGCACAGACAGTTAAATCACTTTACCTAGATCACTCAGCTAATGAGTAGTGGAGACAGGATTAAAATAAAAGCATTCTGCCTTGAGAATAGGGTTTCATAAACATGGCATGCTGCCTGTCCATTTAAGATGCCCTCAGTAGAAAAGAAATAGTGTAACAAGGACACCTGGAAATAAGGGTAGACAAAGATCTATGTTGAAATAGATGACTGAAGTATAAGATAATTTGAAAACAATGGTGTTATAAGTAACACAAAAGCACTGTATAAGAAGTCTATCCTGAATATTAATTCTATTGATGAAAAAAAGATTGCAATCAAAGAAGCAGTTTTGCAGAGCATAAGCCCTCCAAGATATTGTAGATGGCCAGTTTGTGCTGTATGTCCTGAGAAAGTTTCAAAGACCTATGTTTTATACTCACCTTAGTGTAGAATCAGCTCTGGCCTCCTTCAGTTTTAAACCTCACTGTTGCAACAAGGATTTATATGTTTGTCCAGACCCTTGAGGCTCATTTTCTTTAAGTTTTACTTTGTTTCAAGGATAAGCACAAGGCATACAATTACCTCAAGGGAGAGTGTCTTGGATATCTGTTAATTATTCTCTGAAAATCCCATTAGGAAAAAGTTAAAAGTGTTCTGTACCTGATTCTAAAAATAAATAAATTTTACAATATTACCAAACACTGGACATCAGAAATATGCTTTTGTTAGTGACTGAGATATACAACATTATTAACATAGGAGGTATACTACACACAAACACATACACACTCACATAAAATGCATAAGTAAATGAAAGAAAAACTTCCCCAAAAAGAAATTATGCAATATTTAATATAAACATCCATTAATAGGGATTTTGCTCGATACAGATTATAGGTTGACATAAGATAATATTTTATGCTTGGTATTGCTTCTGAAATAACAAGAATCTGTGGATATTCCTTTCTTTGTTCCTCTCTATGCAGTGTACCTTTTATCTCTGGATTCCTTTAAGTATTTCTCTTTAGCTTTGGTTTTCAGAAATTTGATTGTGAAATGCTCTGGCATCATTTTATTTCTGTTTATCCTGTCTGGTGTTCTGTGAGCCCTTATACCTCTGGGATTTTATGTTTTGTTTTATAAAGTCGAAAAAATTCTTGTCAATATTTTTTCTGCCCCATTCTAGTCTTTTCTCCTGGGTCTATAGTTAAATGAATGTTAGAGATTTTACTATTGTTAATCAGATCACTGAGAGTAATTTTTTGTTGTGTTTATTTCAATATTTTATGTTCTCTCTGACTTCATTTTGTATAATCTCTATTATAATATATTTACTTGTCTTTTCTTTTTCAGTGTATAATCTGTTGTTACTCTCATTTAATAATTGTATATTCATACCTAATATTGTATTTTCATCTCTAAAGTTCCTTTTGGTTATTTCTTAATCTTTTCTTAATGCTTTCCTTTTGCTCTTGTTTTCTGTTAAATCACTGAACATATTGAACATATTTTTAATAGTTGTTTTAAAGTTCATATTTACTAATTTTCTCAACAGTTATTTCAGTTTCTTGTTAATTGACTAAAACTTGTTCTTACTTGCTCATATGAGCAGTATTTTGGATTAGTTGCTGAATATTGTGAATTTTATGTTAATCCATGTTATATTTTGTCATGTACTTAAAAACAGAATTGATTTTTTAACCAGGGATCTCATTCTCTTTGAAGCTTGTGTTCAAGCTTCACAGGTAGATTTAAAGTAACTCGTTCCTTTAGGATCTTTACTGGATGCCCTGGTGTTCAACAAAGGCTGTTCTCTCTATTTCTTTGGAACTGCAAAGTAGTCCTCTCTGAGCTCTGTGATTTGTTCAGCCAATACATTCATAGTCATTCTTTTCACAGGCTTGTGGAGTTTCACTGCAAGTATGCACAATTTAGTACTGAGCCATAAATTGAAGGAGAACT
>JAQZBX010001930.1:0-66841 GCA_029593785.1 Cabassous unicinctus | reverse complement strand
GATTCACTTATTGCAATGAGGTCATTCCTCACCAGTTGCAAGACTCACTGGAGTTTTGTGGTTTGGAAACCCTTAAAAGGGATGGCCCCCTCGTTGCCAGTCGGAGCCTCACCCAGTAGGGGATGCTCTGCCTGGGACCATTTTTCCAATCGGGACTCTGATCCCCCACAAAGAGCCCTCCCCACCCCCGCGTCATGAAACTTCAGATGTTGAGTTTTCCCCCGATTTGGTGAGTGGTTGTATATATACTTTTATTCTTTCCTATGTCTTTAATTAATTACTTTTCTTTTTTGTGATTGCACAATTGTTATAATCATTTAATATAACCTGAAACTCATTAGATTGAATAAAACTGCCTTTGCATAGCATTAGAGTTTTTGCCTCTTCCTTAACAAAACATTTAATAAAACTGCTTCTGCATAGCATTTAGAGTTTATGCCTCTTCCTTAGCAGAACAGGAGCATAATCCGAGAGCATTTTGACTAGAAATGTTTATATGCCTATCTAATTTTAGATGCAAAGCGAAGCTTTCTTATAAAGACGGCAGCCTTTTGGTGCACTCTATGAGGCTTGCATATTGTGATTGATGTCTAGTAAGTCTTACCTAAAAAATGATGAACATTATGTTGTGTAGGGATGGGAAAGTCCAGAGCAGGGTAGATATGGCATGATTTCAGTGCAATATATGACATTTTGTCTCCCTAAGTATAAAATACATTTATAAATTTCTGAAATAATAATTTTTCATGAATTATTGCTGAAATTAGTAAATGGTCTGAATTTCCTATCTGGGCTGACCAATTAAATATGTTAATTTGAAAATTAAAAATGTTCAATAAATCCTTACATCATAAGTGAAAATATTTTTTAATTTATTCCCTTTTTTTCTTATTTTTTTTCGTGGTCATAACATTATTATTAATGGAGCAACTCCACTTAAAATGTTAGTGTTGGATGCTGTAAGGCCATGTCTCACCACAGACACACCAAAAAAAAAATTAACAAAAATTGTCAGAATCAACTTGGAACTCTTGAAAACAATGAGAGCTTTACAGATACCAAGTATATTCTCAATCAAGAAAATGTTCATATAAATATGGTAGGAGAATTTGATGTCACGTTAACTTAGCTTTGTTCCATTACCTTCCCAGGCACAGTGGTGTTGTTTTAATTGCAGCTTGTGTTCCCAGTGTTGGTAACTGGTTCTGGAATTAGCAGAATATACATTATTATCAAGGGATGGTTTTTGTCTCTTTGGTCTTGTTTGGAGATTAAAGATGTTCAAAGCACTTGCCTTCGTTTTGTCTAACTTAGAAGTCTCTTGGGGTGGAAAAGTGGCTAAATAGAAAATGTTCCTGAAAAATATCAAAAGCAAAAGAAGACGTCTGTGCCACTTGTGGCAAAGTATTACACTTGAAGTTAACAATAGACATACTGTATGTTAGGGAGAAAAGACCCCGTGGAGAGAGGTTCAGGAATATAACTTTGAAAAGCCACTGTGAATAAGGGGAAATCTGAGAGGGCCCAAGATGCCCAGGACAGGACACATGATCAGAAAATACCCGAGAAGACCTTAAGCTTTTAACTTCTGCTGATCTTTGTTACTGAACAACAGCTTGCTTTCTGACACACACAGAAACCAATATCACAACATCAGGATTTTAGGAAAAGAAAGAGGTTTATTGGAAGGTTGACTGGCAAGGAGACAGGAGGCAAGTTCAAATCTGTCTTCCTGAACCAAGGACTAAAGAACACTCGTAAGATGGAAATATAGGGAGGTGGGGACAGTGATGGGGATTCAGGGTGGCATATTCTGATTGGTTGTTTATATTATTGTCTATATATCATAGAAATACATCAGCAGGCCAAAGCTTATATTCTTTTTGAAGGACCTTTCACATTTTATTTGCTTCCAACAACTCTTTATTTCCATACTCTTGATTCCAAGATAAGTGATTTTTGTTCCTAGTGTCTCAGGGATCATTCACAAGGCAAGGGTACAATATGTCTGTGTCTGCACATGCTCTGTCAATGACTGAAGTGTGAATGCAGTTAAATTTGACTGCCTGTAGGTCCAAAAATAATTTACTAATAGGAAAGAAATACATTCTGATAAGAATGTTTTAGCAAGAATCTGATTTTTTCTTTTTAGTTAGGACTCCTGGCAATATGCCTAGGGTTTCATCTTTAGACTCAGCACAAGCAGGAATTAATAGAACAAATGTTTGAGAGGATATGGAGGAATTGGAATCTTTGTACTTTTTGTATCATTGCAACATGGTGAAGCCTCTGTGAAAAACAGTTTGGTTGCCCTTCAAAAAGTTAAACATAGAATTACCAGGTGACCCACCAATCCTCTACTAGGTGCATACACAAAAGAATTGAAAACAGATTCTTATACAAAATACTTATACAAAATGTTCAGAGAATTACTTTTCACAAGAGCCAAAGATTGGGAAAAAAAACAAGTGATATAAAAATCCATTGAATGCATAGTTTTTATTAGTTATTGCCTATTAAGTTCATAATATATATTTATATGCATGTGTGTATACATGTACACACATTATTTTTCATCTGAAAACAATGTTCTTGAAACCTTTTTTAAATTGCTGTTTTAATTAATTTTTATTGTCTAAAATTCCTAGATTATATTTACTTGATTTTTGTTTTGGATATCCTAAATATTATTTTTATGATCGCTATACATATACATAATATTATATTATGTGTAAACCACATATAGAATGCTATTATTTTACTTTTAACAATCCATATTAAAACTTTACCTAAATATCTAATTTTATTTCTAAAATACTAATATGATCCCAAATAAATAATTGTGTGTTACTTATTATTTACTAGAGTAACTCTTCTAATATTGAAGGTTCTTTGTTTCTATCTTAGTTCATTATTAAATATAATGTTTATTTTGTAGCTTTGTCAAATATGATTTAATGTTTAAGCATATGAAGGTAAAATTCCAATTTAGATGTAAATATATGAGCTTCTCCTAGAGTTAAAGCTCATTGACTATATCAACCCTGGACCAAAATAAAGGACTGTCAGCATTGTGTTAAATTTTAATTAAATGTTTGCTATAGCAGCCATCTTATTTACCATTTTAGAAGTTAGGGTTTTAGCAAACTGTCTGTGTTAAGTCAAAACAGAAAGTCAAACTGTGCCTTACCTTTGATAAGTTTCATCTTTGTATAAATTATTGAAATTGGTTGAGAATTTTCTCTTGTGTTGAGTCCCTATAATATTTGACAAAGCTGAAGAAAATGTTAAAAATAGAAGATGTTTGGTTTATTTTTTTGTTTGAAAGGACTAAGGATTTGAAATAATATTGAAATGATATAAATATTTTTTCTCTCAAAGATACATATTAATTGGAAAAGCATTTATTACATCAGTAGAATGTACATTAGCTCATTAGAATTTGCTTCACCTTCCTTTTATAGCTCTCTATTAATGAATGACACCATTTTCATCATAGTGCCTTTTCCAAAGATATTTGGATGTTTAGCAAAAAAAAAAAAAATATCCTGGAGTAATTTTTCCTGTTGGCATGTTGGACTTTACCAGTGCAATATTTCCAATCCATTGGAAATTGTGGGGACCCAGGCCTTCCTAAGTCCTCAGCATGAAGCTGCCTGTGTGAGCTACATTTAAGTCAAATGTTAAAAACCTTCCTGAGAGGGGAAAGAATGCATAGATGGTATCATAAACTATAATCTTCCCAAAGCACTAAGAGTCCTTATAAATGGCCTTCCTATGCACTAGTTGAAAACATCACCACACCCTAAGTGTGTGCTTCATGTGACTCTTGCAGGAACTCTGTTCTCATTCCCTGTGGAACATCCTTGTTCTGAAGCCTCTTATATATCACCTCTCATTTTCTCATCTCTTTGCTGAGTGCTATCTTCATTCTCTGAACCGCTGCCATCAGAGATTCCCTTCTGTCTGTAAGGCCCAATAAAGCTTATGCCTGACTAAATACCAGGTGTGCTCTTTGGTCTTGTGGCTGCACCAACTCATGTCTGTCAGGTGTTGGGTTGTAACAAAAATATAGACATGAAAATATGTCGACATTTTGTTTTTGCTCTTAGTTCATACATAACTTTTTCAGCATTAGGTTATCTATCAATTACCACCTTAATAAATCTTTTAGTAATTTCAGTCAAGCATACTACAATTCATTTTTTCCTTATTTCTACAACTCTCATCCACCTGCCCTTTTTCCCCCTTTCATTATACATTCATTTCTTTCCTAATAGTTATCTGTGCTTCTGCAACATGGCCACGAGAATCAGCACATGGGACACTAATTTTCTCATGAGGAAGGAAATCAGATTTACTGCCAACAGATCAAAGTTGTCATGTCTGTTTCACACATGTTTTAAGACTGCATAGATAATAGGGAATGAACATCACAGTAGAAATGGCTGATAAGTGATGGAGAAAAAATACTTCATGTGTCATCAGGAGGCAGACATAAATCTTTGTCTCAATTTTGTTTACTCTGTTATTTTAGGGTCAGAAAACAAAATGAAAAGAAGATTGAGAAAATCCATGTCCTTAAAGAAAACTTACATAAACATGCACAGAGTTTATAGATGAAGAATATAATGCTTCCCTTCAGAGGATGAATGAGGTTCTACAAAATCAAATAAGGAATCATATAATCAGAATCAACTTGGCTAGGTCATGGAATCCAAATGTTTGGTCAAGCAAGCACTCAATATCATAACTGGATTTAAATCATTAGTCATTTGATTATATCTGTTTAAGTGTCCTAGGTTGATGAAAGCAAATACCAAGAAAAGGGTTGGCTTAAATAATGGGAATTTATTAGCTTATATTTTAAGGCCAGGAAACTATCCAAGCCAAGGCATAATCAAGGTGGTGTTTTCTTCTTGAAGACCAGCTGGCAGTGATCCTTGAATTCTCTCCACATGGCAAGAGACATGGAGGCATTTGCTGATATCTCCTTTCTCTACTGGGTTTTGTTGATCTCAACTTCTTGCTTCCATGACTTTCTCTCTTTGTCTGCATTTCATTCTTTTACAAAGTACTCCAGTTAGAGTATTAAGACTCATTCTGATTGAGATGAGTCACACCTTAACAGGAGTAGCCTTATCAAAAGGTACTACTTAAATGGTCCATGCCCACAAGAATGGATTTGACTCAAGAACATGTTTATCTGGGGTACATACAGCTTCAAACTACCATCTACAAACTACAAAGGACATTGCCTTCAGCAATTCCAGGAGTCCCCTCATCTAATCAGTTGCAGGCCATAAAGGAAGAACTGAGGATTTCAGCCATAAAAAAGAAGAATTTTTATCACTACTTCAGCAAGCCCCTTTCTTTTGTGTGATTCAGTATCACATTCATTGGAATTTTGATGAATTCCAATGCATGTGGCCTGTCCTATGGAATTCAGACTTGCCAATCCTCATTCTCATGTTAGCCAATTTTTACAATAAAACTCTTAATATTCATACAGTAATGTAAGTCTCCTGTCAGTTTGTTTCTCTGGAGAACCTGATTAATACAGAAGGAAAGAGATGATATTTAATTGTTATCTAACTACGAGGATTCAATTCTGAATATAAGGGAAACAACCTATTTGTGCTTTATAATTAGTCTTTGTTTAGGAGTCAAAGATAGTGAAATTGTGCCTATTAAAAATATTTTCATGCCAGCCAAGAATTCTGTATGCGGCAAAGCTGTCTTTTTAAAATGAGAGTGAGTTCAAAATCTTCACAGACAAATAAACACTGATAGAATATGTTACCAAAAGACTAGATTTGCAAGAGATACTAAAAGGGGTGCTGCAGACTGAAAGGGAAAAACAAGTGTGAGAGATTTGGAGAAGAGTTTAGAAGTGAAGATTATTAGGAAGGGTAAACTAAAGGATAAGAAGACAAGAAGACAGACAATAGAACAATATGACAACAGAGGTTGACCGACAAAATGGATGAAGCAGTTCAAAGTTTTCAATTAGTGTTTTGTATCTATCCAATGAACAGTGAAATATAGAAAGAAGAACTAATTTGGGCAAGAACACCCCAGGAGAAGCAGAAAGTGGCACAGAGGATTAAAAAGAGTGAATCAGCAACAGAAGTAACAGATTTCTCACCAAAGTCATTTCCTGACTATGACTTTGAAAGTGATGAGATTGTTGCTGTTTGTGCAGCTATTGCTGAGAAACAGAAGACAGCCTCAACATATAAAACAATGATTATTGTGTCTGCTTCTGGGACTGTAGAGACTGTAACTGAGAAGGAAAATGGTACTCCAACAACAGATGTCTCTGTTTTTATCAAAGCCCAATGAAGGAAAATGCATAGCTGGAAATTATCTAAATCTGTTATTTTTAAATTATCATTAAAGTTTTAGACATAGGAACATTTATTCTGGAGAAACAGGGCAAAATTCCTGTTTGTAAGTTTTTCAGAGGAAGCATATAAATCTAAATGGTAGCATTATTGTATAGTGTTTGAACTATGCTTTGAAAAGTTATGGTTTTTACTTAAGATTAGAATTCTGAGCAAAATGTTTTTGATGTATAAATTTAATTTAATCCAAATATATGGACGGATGCATTTTAAAGACACAACATGAAAAGCAAATTCTTGAATAGTAAATAATTTGGTCAGTGTTATTAAAATGGTGACTCAACTTTTGTTTTATGAGAAAGGAATTAAGTATTGCTTTTTCTCTTAGAAATATACTGCTGTTACTATTCACTCTGTTTTCATTGCTTTTTTAGAGTTAGTTTGTCACAATGCTTAAAAGTTTTTAATATTCATTTTGTTGAGAAGTTGTGGTTTTCTTATATGTGGAATCTTTGAAAGTTTAGCCAAAAATGCATACAAATGTGAACATTTTGAAGTTTCTCTCAATTCTCATTTGTGCTTAAGATTTTGGCTTTTAAAGAGGTTATAATGGTAGCTGCCTCCTTCAGTATTTGTTTCATCTGTGAAATACTGATAAATGTCACAATGATGATTTAATTTTTTTAGGTTATTACTGTAAATAAGTTAATCCTTACCACAAGTGAGTCATTTTTTATATGAGTGAATTTTAAAGATACGTCATAATAAATTGTACTGCTACATTTAAAAAAAAACAGCGGATGATGTGGGAGAGGGAGTGAGGTACATGGGAATCCCTTATACTTTAGAGGCAACTTTTCTGCAATCTAAAATCTCTTTAACAATAATGTTTATTATATTTAAAATTTTTTCAAGTATATTTGCCTTGGCCTTAGTTTATTAGAAAGCTATTGAAAATATTGAATATAATGAATATCAAATACAAATGTTGAATATTTTCTTAAAGACCCTGTGGAAGGCATTTTTTGCCTCTTTATTCCTTAAGCTATAGATCAAGGGGTTAAGCATGGGGATAACTAAAATGTAAAACACAGAAGCTATTTTGTCAGTATCAACAGAGTGACCAGATTTGGTCTGTATGTACATACATAGTAGATTCCCATAGAACACAACCAACGCTGTCAGATGAGAACCGCATGTAGAGAAAGTTTTTTTCCTTCCCTCAGCAGTAGTCATTTGAAATATGGCTATCAAAATCAGCATGAGGACACTAGGTCTACCAGGAGGGAGGAAATCAAATTAAATCCTGAAAATGTGATGGCCAACATTTCTAACTCTTCAGCAATTGAAGACAGCATAGGTAACAAGGGAACTTCATCACAGTAGAAATGAATAATGATGTTAGAGTCACAGAAGGTCAATGGAAAAATCTTAATGGTGAACATCAGAGACTGAAAAATGCTGTAGAGGTAGGGAATATCCACAAGCACATGACAAAGTCCCTGGGACAAGATAACATTGTAAAGCAGAGGATTAAACATGGCCACATAGCGGTCATAAGCCATGGCTGATAACATGAAAAGTTCGCTGACAATGAATAAAATGAAGAAAGCTATCTGCATGGCACATGCATATTAGGAAATGGTATTTTGATCCACAACAAAATTTATCATTATCTTGGGACAAATGACAGTGGAATTGCCAAGATCAATGAAAGCCAGGTGTCTGATAAAAATTACATAGGTGTGTGGAGGCAGGAGTCCACCTTGGTCAGGATGATCACGCCCAGGGTGCCCACCACTGTGATCATGTAGGTGATGAGAAAGACCCCAAAGAGGGGATCTTGCAACTCGGGGTGCCTTGTGACTCTCTGTAGAAGGAATTCAGGCAGCACTATCTGATTCTGTTGGCCCATTTTATCCAGTTATCTCTTCTGGAAAGAAACAGAATATTTTTTTATTAGTTTTCATGTAACAGTAGCTAGTCTTAAGAATTATACACAAAATGGAGACTATTTCTTCACAGACAGAAAAATAATCTCCATTTCTGATTATGAGTTAAAATAACTTCTTCCCCAAACTGAGGGATCCATATGAAAAACATTTTGCTCTGACACAAAATTGACTGAACTCTAAATAGAATCAACACTATTTGGAGTATATATCCATGTATACTAAAAACATATGAGTGTTAATATAGAAATATTAGACTCTTCCTTCATCTACACAATGAAATCTCAGTTTATCTTCAGTATACTCAGTATTTGCATGAGATTTTTGGTAGCATTTTGATGTTCTGAATGAAAGATACACAGTGAAGATGAATCAAATGAAATTTAAGTCTCAGGGTATGGCCAATGCCTTGTATGTGTTCTTTGCATATGGTCATACAGTAATTGGGTTCGTGTATGTTGTGAAAGCATATGATCATAAGCGTGACAAATAGAAAGCTACCTTCTTCCATTGTGTCTTGTGCTCCATTGCACTTCTCTAATATAAAGTTGCAATGTAATGTCTGGAGTTATTTCTGGGATCCAACTAAGTGGGAATTTAATTAATAATAATTCATATGAAGTTTAGTGAGTGTATCTATATGGTTGAAATCAGTGACAGGTTTCATTAAATGACATGTACTTTTCCTGTTGTGGAATTGGCTTCTAAAGCTCTCCTACTACTTACTAGGCTGAGATGTGTTTGTAATTTAATTAATTAAAATTTTAATTCACAGATTTTTTTAACTATGTGACCATTATAGTTTCTTCATATCTGAAATTTGTAATTGTTTAATTTTTCTTTGAAATAATACTCACATTTATGTCCAAATTTACATTTATAAATTTATTGCTCTTTTATTAAAAATCCTTCACCTTGTATAAAAGTCCAGTCCCATGAGAAATATGGCATACTTGCTAAAATTTATGCTTTATGTCAATATTAAGATATTTGACTATTTAAATATTATGTCTATTTCCTCTAATTAAATATTGTAGAAATGATAAGAGCTATAAGACATTTAAAATATTTACTTGTGCTTTTATTATGTAAAATTTTGCAAGCTATCAATTTATTTCTAGGACTTTACTGAAAAAAATTTTTAAGTATAGCATTGTGATTCTCAAATATTTCCGTGGTAATTCCTGGTTTCTTCATTTCTACATTTTGATATGGCAAATCAGTAAATAAAATTTAGAAATGCTCTGATTGAAGCTAGGGAAGTAACCTTAGCCTAATCTACTTTGATTGCCTTTTATACTTCTCTCAAATTCAGTATGCACTCAATGAAAAGCAAGTTTTTTGTGGGCATTATTTCTCAATTAGACTGGAAAATAAAGTTTAATATTTCCAGTCACATAAAATGTAGGATAGAATTATTATAATGATAATATAATCATTTTAAAAAAGAGAGATATATAAATCTCTAGATTTATCCTTCAATGAAGCAGTTGTCAATGAGAGATGATTTTCAGTGCCATGTTGGCTAGAACTTTCAGAAAATGTGTCAGGAAATCTATGGATCTGCAAATTTTTAGTGTCTGTTTCTCTTACTTTGAACTTTTTAGCTTGTAAGTACAAAGTCAATCATTCAAAGCCTTGTGTACTTTCACATTAGAATGCATAGTTACTATTCAACTACAAACACTGGTCAGTCTATTTTAGATTTTTTGTGTTTTTTTTCTGATTATTAAATATGCTCTGTCTGGCATATTTCATTTCCACTGCCTTCCCAAGGTCCAATATTTGTCTCCTCATTTCAGTAAGTCCATTTTTATCTGCTTGGAATGTCCTGCACTCCAAAAACTACCTCAGGCAATTAGCTAGACTTATCATGGGGCTTATCATTCCTCTTAGGAATCACAGTTTTGTTCTGCATGTTGTTCAATGTCAAAACTTTTCCTACATTTTGTGCAGTTTTCTCTTTGTTTATGGTAGGAGGGTAAATCCAGTGTTAGTTGCTACATCATGGAAGTAAGAATAACCAAGAGAACATTTTGACTAGAAATGTTTATATTACTATCTATTTAATTTAGGAAGAGAAACCTTCTTAAAAATAAAACAGTCCTTTATTCCAACATAAGAGTCTTTGAATATTGTATTTGGTGATTATTTAGAGTTATACTAAAAGGTGTGAGTATCTGGGGGAAGGAGGTATTAAATGGACCATAGGAGGTAAATAAGATTTCAATATAGTTATGATCCTCTCTCTATCCCCATCAATATACAAAAAATTCACAAAATCCTTGACATAATTGTTTTTACATTAAATTTTGCTGAAACCAGTGAATGAGTTTCTGATCTGGGTTGATCAACTAAATATATTAATTTGAAAAATGAAAATGCTCAATAAATCATGAGACAGACCATGTTTTTTAAGTTATTTGATCATTTTCCCTTATCTCATATCTTATTTGTTTTTTTAAAATGATTATAAATTTAAGAATGACAGTGGAAATGGAAGAGTAGGAAGCTCCAAAGTTCTGCCCCTCCACAGAAGTACTGAAAAAATAAGCAATATGTAAACATCAACTTTGTTGGAACTCTGTAAGATCGGCAAAGTTTTGTAGCAAACACATAAATGCTAAATCAAGAAAAAGTCACCTTAACCACAGGAGAAAGGTTTTCTGCTGTGTAAACTGCCTTGCCACACCACTCACTAGCACAGTGGCAATCTTGATGTCATCAGCCCATAATTCCAGTGTGGTTATCTGGTTGTAGAGGATTTACAGCAAACATAATTCCCCAGGAATTATGTTTGTCTATTTGGAAGGGTTTGGATGTTAACACAAGGTGCTTACCATTGTCTTACCTAAATTGAAACAATGTCATAATAGAAAAGGGGCTATGCAGAGGTAATTCCTCAAAAATATAGGAAGGCAAACGAACAAGCTGCTGCCATGTGTAGCAAAAGGATACAGTTGTGGCATATCATAGACACTGCAAATGTCTGGGGGGATGGGGGGAGTAAGGGCAGTAAGTTGCTTTCTTAAATAAAGTATTTACATAGCTATCTTGTATAACAGAGAATATAAAAAGCCACAGGCTTGCTCAGTGCAAGACATGCTTAGGGAAAGAAAAACAAAACAAAATGAAACAAAACAAAAACAACCTGAAAACCTAAGGAGATACTTTGCTTTCACTGCCAGGTAATCTTTAGTCTAAGCACAAGCTGTAAGTAAAGGCTGGGGCAGAGCTATAAATAGACTGGCTAAATGTTTCAGGAACACCTCAACATAGAGCTAATCTCCAAAGAATAGGAGAGTGTTTTTTCTTTTCTTTTCTTATTTTTCCTTCTTTTGAGTTCAAGGTGTTTTTAAAAATCTCTGTCAAGCCACCAGGGGTCCACACATTAAAGATCAAACATTCAAAGACCCCTTTTTACAAAAAATACAGTCAGCAAACAAATAAGAAACTACAAACTACAGCAAGTAACAATATAAAATCCTGAGTAGGGGAAAATCATATTTCTAGAGTTATCAATTTATAATATTCAAAATGTTTTATTTCAAATAAATGTGGGATACAAAAAAACAACAAATGACACATTCATAAGAAAAAAAAAATTAATGTAAACTGTCCCTGAGGAGGAAGAGACATTGGGATTATTAGAAAAAAACTTCAAATCAGTTGTCTTAAATATGCTCAAAAAGCTAAAGTCAGTCATGAACAAAAATTTAGAAAAGCAAGAGAATGATGATTCAACAAAAAAAGAATATCAATATAGTGTTAGATAAAAATAGAATTTCTGGAGTTGAAAGCTATACATATAATTCTAAAAGTTAAGAAAGGATTGCAAGAGCAGATTTGGTGAGAGAAATGAAACCAGGAAGCATTTAGATAGGTCAATTGAAATTGTCCATTTTGATGAACAGAGAAAAAAGGGATGAAGAAAACTGAACACAAACTAAGAAACTTCTGGAACATCAAGTATATGAACATATTCATAATGGGAATTCTTGAAGTGAGGTGGATGGAGTAGAAAATTGGATAGACAAAATATTTGGGAAAAATAAATTAAAACTTAGAAATTTATTAAGTACATGAATCTACACAAACAAGAAGCTCAGTGAATTTCAAGAAAGTGAAACACAGGTTGATCCACAATTTAAAATGTTACTATTAAAATATTGAAAAACAAACACGAAGAAAGAATCTTGAAAAGAACAGGAAAGAAGAAACTGATGAGGTATATGTAATCATCAATTATATTAACCACTGATGTGGACTGAAACTGTATGTAGAGCAGAAAAGTATGTTCTTAATGTTCATCCATTCCTGTGAGGGTGGACCCACTCTAAGTAAAATATTTTGGTAAGCAGGACCTAAAAAGTTAAGATATGCCCCACCTCATTCACGGTGGGTCTTACAGGAGACCTTTATAAGAGAATGAAATTCAGACAAACAGAGAAAAATATGGAATCAAGAAGTTGAAAGCATCGAAACCTGAAAGGGAAGGGAGAGACTTGCACATGCTACCATTTCTTTCATCATATGGCAGGAGAATACAGGATCACGGCAGCTTGTCTTTGAGCATAAAGGATCATCTGTTGATGCCTTGATTTGGACATTTTTCTCACCTCAAAACTGTAAACTTGTAAGATAATAAATTTCCATTGTTAAAAGCCAACCCATGTTATGATATATGATTTAGGCAGATAAGCAAAGCAGCCGATTTCTTATCACTAACCTTGAAGCCTAGGAGGTATTAAAATGACATTTTAATAACAAGATGAAAATGAGAAAAGACTGTCGAAACTCTCCCTCAAAACTGAAGGAAAATCTTTGTTTTTCCCTGCTACACAAAAGCTGAGAGACATCATCACTAATTCACCTGCCCTGCTAGGAATATTGAGTGCTCCTCAAGTCTGAAATAAAAGTACACTAGAGAGTAACTCAAGGCTAAATGAAAAAACAAATAATATAGGGCATCATAAATTCTTTGGTAAATATAAAACCTAGTATTTTAATATTTGTGATTTTTAGCTCCTCTTTATGTTCCTACATGATTTAAAAGGCAAATACGAAAAACTATTTAAAATCAATATTAATAATATATAAAGGTATAAAAATAAAAATTTATGACAGTAACAACATTAGAAGGAAGGATGGACTGTAAGAAACAGAAAAGGAAAAGAGGCTGAAATACAAACCGAACAACACAAAGAGCAATTAAAGAAAAAAGAAAGCAGTAATAGAGGAATAGGGAGCAAAATGATATATAATATTTGGTAGAAATGCTCCAATTAAAGGCAGATATTAACAGAATGGAGTTTTAAAAAAGACAAACACGAGCCAACTATATGCAGTCTATGGGAAACTCAGTTTAGACCCAAAGGTAAAATTAAAGAAAACAAGGTGAAAAGAGAAGTGAGGTTGCTAAATTAATATAAAAAATAGGCTTTAAATTAAAAACTCTTAGATAAAGAAAGTCATTGCAATTGTTAGATAGCCATTTATGTAGATATAACAACTAAAAACAGAAGAACACCCAAATAATGAACCAAAAATGGGCAGAATTGAAGAGAGAGACAGTTCTAAAATAATTGTTGGAAATTCAGTACTGGATTTTCATTAATGCAAAAATCAATTACATTGAAGTTCCATAAGAAAATAGATGACATAACAAACATTTTAAACAAACTAGACCTAAGAGATCTACGCATAATATTTCACGCCAAACCAGTTCACAACACATTCTTCTCAAGAGTTCATGGAATATTCTCTAGGATAGAACATTGGTTAGACCATAAAATGACTCTTAATGAATTTAAGAACTTTGAAACCAGAGTCATGAAAATTATCTTCTCTGGGCACAATGGAATGAAACTCGATATCAAATAGTAAACATAAAACATTCGAGTGTGACAAGACCATTCAATAAAAAAGAACTTTCTTAGGGGTTGATGAGACAATTGGATGTCCACGTGAAAGAACATGAAGTTGGACTTCTTCCTCATAGTATATATAAAAAATTAATTCTAAGATCTATAGGTAAGAGTTAAACTATAGAAATCTAGAATAAAATATAAGAGCAAATCTTCATGATCATGATTTTGTAGTGGATTCCTATATCTGCCACCAAAAACAAAACAACCAAAGTGAAAAAGGATAATTTGGACACCACCAAAATTGATATCATTTGTGTGAAAACAGATACTATCAATAAACAGAAAAGACATCCTAAAAAAAATATGACTATTTGCAAATAATATAACAAATAAGAGTTTAGTATTCAGATTATATGTCCTTTTATAACTCAATACAAAATGTCAAACAACCCAATTCCAGAATGGGGTAAGGATTAGAATAGTTTCCAAAAGAGGATTTACAAATGGGCAAAAGGCACATGAAAATAATCTCAACACTATTGCTCATTAGAGGAATGGAAATCCAAAGCAAATGAGGGAAGAGGATGTGGCTCAAGGAGTTGGGAAGGTCCCAAGTTTGGTTCCTAGTGTCTTCTAAAGAAAATGAGGAAAATAGCAAGCTGACATAACAAGATGATGCAAGGAGATGATGCAAGGAGATGACGCAAGGAGATGATGCAACGAGGAGGCACAACAAGGAAACACAATGAGAGTTACAACAAGAGTGGAGCAGAGGTGGCTTAAGTGATTGGATACCTCCCTCCCACATGGGAGGTCCTGGGTTCGGTGTGGCCTCCTAAAAAGAAGACCAGCAGACCCAGAAAGTACACAATGAACAGAGACAGGAAGCATGCAGTGAGCGCAAACAACAAGGAGTGGGAATAAATAAATAAAATAAAACTTTGAGGACAAAAAGCAGCTCCTAGTCTAGCCTTAAAAAAATAAAAAGAGCAAATGAAAGGGAAGTGGTTGTAGCTCAATGGTTGAGCGCCTGCTTTCCATATACAAAGTCCCAGGCTCTATCACTGGTACCTCCAAAAAAAAGGAAAAAAAAATTATGAAGTAATATAATTTCCATTGGTGTAATATACACTCTTCTAATTATATTAAATTTAGTTACTACAATACTTTGGAGACAGATATTTAAATCATATTCAGCTCTTTTCTGTTTCAAACAAATAAAACACCTTTCTATATTTTATGCTTTCTTCTTAACCAAATAAAGACAGAGAACATTCTCAACTATGCACCATCATTTAAACAAAGTAAGTGCCTTTTTATTTTCTTAATAACATCCTTTGAGGTGCAGAAGTTTTTAGTTTTGAGGAGATCCCATTTATCTATTTTTTCTCTTGCTGCTCGTGCTTTGGTTGTGAAGTTCATTAAACCATTTCCTATTACAAGGTCCTGTAGATGCTTCCCTATATTATGTTCCAAGGTCTTTATGGTTTTGGCGCTTATATTTAGATCTTTGATCCATCTTGAGTTGATTTTTTTACAAGGTGTGAGATGGTATTCTTCTCTCATTCTTTTGGATATGGATATCCAGTTCTCCAAGCACAACTTGTTAAAGAGGCCATTCTCTCCCAACTGAATGGGCTTGGTGGAGTTGTCGAATATCAGATGACTGTAATGCTAGGATCTATATCAGAACTCTCTAATTTTTTTTTTACTTCCTAACATTGATTCTTTCTAAACTGCCTGCTATCTGTGCATCTGGATTATGGCCATGAAAATCAACAAGTAGTGCATTATGTATATCAGGAGAAATGAAATAAGATCAAGTGCTAATGATCAAGTTTATCAAATCTGTTTCACATTTACATTAGTAAAGCATTGGCAACAAGAAATGATTATCACAGTAGAGAAGGAAAATTACAGCAGAACAAATAAATTTTTCATGCTATGAAAAGGATACACAGAAACCTTTCAGTATCAATTTTCTATATCCTGTTGCTTTTGGCTCAGAAAATACAAAGAACACAAGATTGAGAAGATCCTTTTCCTTAAAGAGAAAAAATAATCCAGGAACAAATGGTTTAAGGATTTAGAGCAGTAGATATAAAAGTGTACCATTCAAGGGAAGTCTGAGGTCTTTAGCAGCACAAAGAGAAAGTCTTTGTTTGGGAACTAAGGAGAAATTAATTCTGTGAAATAAAAATATTATCAAAAGAGATTTGTTTCTGTCATAAATTTTCTAGAACATTATTCTATATTGAATAATAAAATCAAAAGTAATGTAATCTTAAAGATTCTAGAGAAGGCATTTTTTATTTCTTAGTTTCTTAAGCTGTAAATTAAAGGATTAAGCATAGGGATGACTAAAGTGTAAATCACAGAGATCATTTTGTCACTATCAAAAGAGTGAAAAGAGTTAGGCTGCACATACATAAATAGTAGAGTCATAGAACACAACCACTACAATCAGATGGGAACCACATATGGAGAAAACTTTTTTCATGCCCTTAGCTGGTTGCATTTGAATTATGGCTATCAGTATCAACAGATAGGACATTAGGATTAATAGAAGGGAGGAAATAAAATTAAAGGCTGAAAATATTATGATCAATAATCCTATTTCTTGTGCATTAGAACAGAGCATAGATAACAAGGGAACATCATCACAATAGAAATAACTGACGACATTAGAGCCACAGAAGGTCAATGTAAAAATCTTAATGATGAACATGAGAGACTGAAAGGTGCTGTAGAGGTAGGGAATACCCACAAGTGCATGACAAAGTCTCTGGGTTATGATAACATTGTAGAGCAGAGGGTTACAGATGGCCACATAGCGGTCATAGGTCATGGCCGACAAGATGAAAAATTCACTGATAATGAACATAAGGAAAAAGGCCAGCTGTGTGGCACAGGCATAATAGGAAATGGTATTTTGATCTATGACAAAATTTACCAGCATCTTGGGACAAATGACAGTAGAATTACCTAGATCAATGAAAACCAAAAGTCTATTAAAAAAATACATAGGTATATGGAGGCAGGAGTTCACCTTGGTCAGGATGATCATGCCCAGGTTGCCCACCACTGTGACACATAGATGATGTGAAAGATCCCAAAGAGGGGATCCTGCAGATCAGGGTGCCTCGTGACTCTCAGTAGAATGAATTCAGGCAGCACAATCAGATTCCATTGGCCCATTTTTTCCAATTATCTCTTCAGGAAGGCAACAGAGAGATTGTTATTAGATTTTATGTAAAATTGTGTTAACAAATTATATTATTTGTGGACGTAATGTAGATTCTTTTTTATATTGGTGGATCGAAATAAATTCCCACATCTGATTTTGCAGCTAAAATACACTATAAAAGTTCCCTTTTCCTAATATAATGGAGTTCTCAAAAAGCAGATTTTGCACAAATAAGACAATGATTAAATTCTTTATAGAGTCAATAGTATATATCCACTAATAACAAACCATTGATGTTTTAATATAGAAATACTAGACTGTATTTATCTTCCCAATAACATCACAGCTTTACTTCTATTTTTGTATGATTCTTTGTTATTTTCATATTTTTAAAGAAAGAGGCAGAAAAAGGTGAAACAAATGAAGTTTCTGTTTTATGGTCTCTCAATTGCTGTTCAAAGATCCTGTGTTGAAACCTAGTGATGCACTCACACAGTGATATAAATTTGTAAATGATGTGTAATAAGATGGCCATGATCAAGTTGATCATTATGATGATACCTCTCTTCAATTAAGCCACCTTCTTGTTCCAGTTTGTTTTCTGCTCCATTGTACTTGATCTAATGTTTGGTTCCATCAGAATATCGACAGGAATTATTGGGGCCAGCTACGTGGGAATGGAGTCAAAAGTATATTTAATATTATTGAATGTATTTATGTAGGTCAAATCAGTGACATATATAATAAAGTAATGCTATCTGTTCTGGGTGTAAATGACTCCTACAGACACTGCTAGCATCCTGTGGGTTTAATTAACAGAAATAATTTTATTGATGGATTTTATGAATTGTATGACCATTACCAGATTTTTTATAATTGAATTTTCTGTTTTTATCTTTTTCATGCTACATGCATATCATGTTGATGCCTCAAATTTCATTTAGAATTTTTTTTTAAGGCCACAAATGTATAAACTTCCAAGAATAAAAATATCTGGGCAATTCCTGCTAAATTCTTTGGTTTACATCAATATTCAGGATTTTTTACTATTTAATTTTATATGTATTATTTCCCCTGATATAGCACTGTGGAGGTGATAGTCTATATTACATTTAAAATGTGTTTATGAATTTATTACATTATATATTGAAAACATTTTTTCTGTAATTGTACATAGAATTTATAGAGCATAACACTGTTATTTTCAAACATTTATATGATACATCCTACCCATTTTTTCACACTCTTAAAAAAGGAAAGTCAAGAAATCAAATTGGATCTGCCCTGATTGGAGATAGGGAAGCTGCTTTATCCTAAGCCATTTAGAATCCTTTTCAAACTCCTCTAACAGTCAAGTTTATCTCAACGTTCTACAAGCTCAATTTTCAATAGCAATAATAATGTAGTTCCATATATTCAGACAAAAATGCTGGCTGGAATTATATAATGTAATGTAATACCCAAATTTAGGCTACAATACTAGCATGTAGAGACTTTCTTTCCCCTCCCTACTTCCCATCCTTCTCCAAGTCCAAGTCTAGTTTAGCGCAGTTGAAGCCCAGAGCCATCTTGAAGCAGTTGTCTGGTAAGGATGATTTTGGATCCTTTGGCTGGGTGAAACTTTCCCTAAAGTGGTAGCTATTCTAGGATTCTGCTAATTTTAAATGTTGATTCTGTAAGCCTGATTAAGGAGATTGGAGGCAGGGCTTGATTGATTGTGATTGATACACAATATCCATTTCCTCTGTCTAGATGAGGTTGACTTCTGTACCTGCATTGAAGCTCATTTCTTATGTAGGTCCCTCTTCTTCCACAATATAAGAACTATAAGCTCATGCTCATTTAAAAACTTTATCTCAAATTTGAATTTTACAATTCCTGCTATCATAGGATTTTGCTGTAGAATAGGTATGCACTGGATTGAACGAATGAATTCAGAATTCCAGTACCAATTATAGTAATTTGGTGTCTTTCCATGGTTTGCCAAAAATTATTCTCTGCTTATTAAGCCTATCTCCATTTTCAGTGCCAGTTATTACTTCTCTGGAAATATTTGGATTCTCTTACCCCTTGCTCTTTCCTCTTGATAGCCTTGATATTTTCTGAATATGTTAATATGTAGATTGTATTACCTGCTGTTGAGAATAATGTTTAGAACAGACAATAGACAAAAGGGTCCAAAGGAAAGACTGAAATTACAGTATTTAGTCATGATATTATCATATAAGAATCATGTTCAGCTCAAGAGATCCTCCTAAATTCCACATCTCTTAAAAATCTTGCAATATACTTATCAATCTACTCAATCAAGTTGTAATGAAAATGTTGAGAAAAGTATATCCAGTAGTAAGAGATTGAGTAGAAAAATAACAGCAAAAGGGCAACTATTTTCATGGGACATACTTATCTAAAAATTATTCAGAGTTTATCAAATATTTTATAGGACATACTTATACTAAAATATTTATTGTTTATCAGTATTTTACTGGATATTTTACTAAAAGAATATTTATAATTTATCAAATATTGCATAGGGTAAATTTATATTATATTTGTTGTTTATCTCAATTTCAAATATCACTGGGTTTCTGTATTTTATCAGACAATCCTAACCTTAATAGATTAGATTAGATTATTAGATTAGATTATTGATGATGTTTTCAGATACATTAACTTCCTCTGCACTTGTATCCAAATTTAACTATCATCCCAAGCAAAACAAATAGATCTTTGGAACATGCTCATTGCATAGGATATATTGCTGATAAAACAATGTATTACAGGAGTGAACCACAACTAATAAAAGAGATAATATGTGATTGCTTAGTACGTGATGAGATTAGCTGTAAGAGAACATAAGTGTCTATAGTCAGAAATTTCCAATATCCATGTGTAATCAGAAACAAAGACAATGCTTATCCACTCACCTTAAGTCAAGTACCGGATGTTTTTTTCTCCCAAATTTCTCTTTTATTGTCAGTGGGAAGAATTTATGGTTTCAGTATCCCCATTTTCATGCTCCCTGAAGAATCTGTGTGTAATTCATTCTTATGCCCAAATCATCTGAGAGACTAAAAATTTTCTTTATGTACCTGCTAATTATGTAGGGTACCCTACATATTCCCAGTGAGAAAAGATGAGGGCAATGGAAGGAAGGAACAAAACAAGATAAAGAATTTGAACTGTCCCATGGGGACCTACAGTATGTAAAAGTACACATTCACTCACCTGGAGCCACTGATTAAAGTTACAATAGGGAAAAATAGACATCAGCCCAGCCCAGAAAAACTGAAACAGTTGCAAAGTTCTTGAATAGTAAATGACATTATAAAACTTAGAGATTTTTTCTCTTGAATTTTTTAATCGAAGAAAAATATAAAGGTATTGCTATGCTAAAATATATAATTTAGAATTGAGTGTTCATTAATAAAATACATGTCTATAGCCAGTTGATTTTCAATGAGTGTCAAGTCTATTCAATAAGGTAAGAATAATCCTTGGGATAACTGGGTCTCTATATGCCAATGAACAAATCTGATACCCTTCCTCATACCATATATAAAAGTAAACTCAAAAGGTAAAATGAACTAACTATAAGAACAAATTCAAAAACACTTGGAAGAAAACAAAGGAGAAAATTTTCATGACCTTAGATTGAGCAATGGATTCTTAGATATAACACCAAAAGTAAGTGTAACAAAAGAAAAAATAGAGAAATTGGTCTTCACCATATTTAAAAATTTTGCATATCAAAGGAGGTTATCAAGAAAGTGAAAAGACACTTATATAATGGGAGAAAATAGTTACAAATCATATATCTATTATGCAACTAAAAAACAAAGACAATCCAATTAAAAATGGCAAGAACTAGAAGAGAATTTGTCTATAGAAGATATGTAAATGTCCAATAAGCACATGAAAAGATGTTCAAGGTTAAGATGCTCATTATTAAATTGAGTAAATTCCCCTTTATTCCTACTTTGCTATGATCATTTATTACTCATGTCAAAAGCTTTTTCTTCAATGATTGAGATAATCATCCTTTTCTTCCTTGTTTTCCTTAATGTGTTGTTTTACATTAATTTTTGAATGATAAACTAATCTCATGTTCCTAGAATAATGCTCACCTTCATCATATATTTTCCTTTAAATATATTGTTTGGTTCAATTTGTTAGAAATTCTATTGCACACTTTAATTTATGTTCATTACTGTTTGTGTCTTTAACTTTTTTTCATGTAGGGTTTTTGTCAGGTTTTTAGATCAAGCCTTTCTGGATTTATAAAATAAGTTGGCAGTGCTCATTTCTATATTATTTTTGAAAGAGTTAGTATAGGATTTGCAATATTTTTTCTTCAATTCTTGGTAGTATATATTTAAGAAACTATCTGATCCTGGAGATTTATTTGTGATAAATTTTTATTATATTAAAAAACCTTAATAAATGGCTATGAAAATATTTTTAATTTTTCTCCTTTTTCAGTTTTGGTAAATTTTATTTTATGCACCAATTGTTCATTTTATCTAATTTTTAAACTTATATAGTCTTCATAACGTTTTCTATCTATATATTTACTGAATGTTGTGTTTGCATGTGTATTCCTTCTCACATAAATGATAACGGTTTTATACCTTATTTTAGTTTTTGCTTTCTCTGTGTTGCTGTCTCTAATTTTCTCTATCCCTTTCTCACTCTCATTCTCTCTCTCTATTCTTAACTAATCTTTAGAGGGGTTTATTAATATAATTGATCTGTATAATAAAATAGTTTTTCTACTTTCATTTTATTTATTATTTTTTCCATTATTTCCTTGATTTGTCTAATTGTTCTTCTTATTTCCTTCCTTCTTATTTTGGTTTTAACAGATGTTTTTTCCCAGCTTATTTTCACTAAATTCCTTATTTTCTATTATTCTTACTTAAAAGTATGCCTTTTCTTATTGGCACTGCTTCTAACTAAATAACAAAAAAATATGAGATTTGGTAGTTTTACTATCATTTACATTGTAATCCTTTCTGATTTCCTTCTAATTTCTTTTTTAAAAACTAGATTACTTAGGATATTACAATTTTTAATGCTTAACGGTTTTGTATACATTTTATTAAATTTCAATTTAAATTCATTTATTCAAAGAATATACTCAGTAATATATTTTTGAAGTGAAATTTATATGATATTAAATTTACCATTTTAAAATGTATAATTCAGTAGCATTTAGTGCATTCGTTATACTACGCAACCACTGTAGCTCTCTCTTTTCAAAACTTTTTCATCACCCATGAAAATCTTTCCACATTTAGAAATCACTACCTCCTTCCATTCCCACCCTTTCAACCAATAATCTGCCTTCAACTTGCATGGAATTGTCTATTCTGGACTCTTCATATAATAAGAATCATAGAAAACATGATTTTTATGATTTCTGGTTTCTTTCATTTAACATTATGTTTTTGTGGTTCATTCTAGTGGTGACATTCATCAGTATAAATATTTCATCCATTTTTTGACTGCATAATATTCTATTGTAAATGCATACCACAATTTGCTTACTAATTCATTGTGGGATTCCATTTGGGATGTTTCCACCTTTTGGCTATTGTAAATATTGCAGCTATGAAAATTTGTGTATGAAATCTGCTTGAGTAGTTGTTTTTAAATATTTTGGGTATATACATAGGAGTGGAATTGCTAAGTCATATGGTATTTCTACGTTTAATTTTTGAGGAACTTGAAACTGTTTTTTACAGTAGCTGCAATATTGTACATTACAACAAGCAATGCAGAAATATTCTTGTTTCTCCATATCTTACGAAAACATGTTATTTTATATGCTGTTTTATTAAAGTCAACCTATGCGTGTGAAGTAGAATTTCACTCTGGTTGTGATTTGATTTCTTTAATGACCAATGCATTGTATATCTTCCCATGTGCTTGCTTGGCAATTGTATCACTTTTTTGGAAATATGTCCATACAAATTCTTTAAATTTTTAAAAAATGGTTCCTTTATCTTTTGTTGTTGAATTGTAAGACTTCTTTATACAACCTGGATCTTAAACCCTTATCAGATAAATGATTTGCAAATATTTTCCCTTTACATTGGTTGTATTTTCCCTTTCATGATAATGTCTTTTGATGGACAAAACTTTTAATTTTTGCAGCTTAGTTTTTGTTTTGTTTTTTCCTTTCATTGCTTGTGCTTTGGCTGTCAAATACAAAAATCCATTGACTTATCTATAGTTATTAAGATTATCTCTTTGAATTTCCACATGTTTTATGGTTATATCTTTTATATTTAAGTCTTTGATTCACTATGAACTAATTTTTTAATGTAAATTAGATAGGAATTCAGCATCATTTTTTGCATGTAGTTATTCAGTTGTCTCAATATCATATGTTTCTGTTTAAATTTTCCAAGTTAGACCTTTCCTCACAGTGGTTTGGATGTTTCCTAAATACAAAATCTTTCTATATTTATGATGATCTTTCTACATTAGTTCATTAGTTCATATATTTTGTAAAACTGTCAGATATCATGATTTTCAAGACAATAAGGGAGTAAATGCACTTTAAATGTACTAAAATATGTACTTTACTCTTAGAGGCTCAAATGCCTGGGGAAAATACAACAACAACAATAAAAACAGGTTGGCTAAGAACTGTGAGAATTATGCTAAAATTTATTTACTTCTTTTCCTAGCAATCTTATTGGACAGATCAAATTTTTTTCATAACACTCTATCTATGCCAAAGCAAAGATT
Source organism: Cabassous unicinctus (assembly GCA_029593785.1). Lineage (NCBI taxonomy): Eukaryota > Metazoa > Chordata > Mammalia > Cingulata > Chlamyphoridae > Cabassous > Cabassous unicinctus. The sequence continues at coordinate 42,726 of JAQZBX010001930.1, read as the reverse complement.
AAGAATCAAATTTAGTTTGCTTTCTGTAAATTATACTTCATAGTTGAGAATTTTCTCTTTTTAATTATTTCACTAATATGGAGATAACAATAAATATAGAAAATTGTTTTTTTAATTAATTAAATATTTCTCTCAAAGGTTTTAGTGACTAAATATAAAATAATGAGAAAATTGTTTGTCCAAAGACTGTACTTTAAGTCAGTTGAATTTAACCCACAATTTTTTTATGTATCTTCTCTTAATGAAATTCTTCTCTTCCATATAGTAGCTTTAATGAGTTATTTTGGGTTATATACAAAGAAAACATTTTACCTTAGGTTTACTTGTCCTTATAACATGTTGTTCTTCCTTCTTTAACAATATAACATTATCTAAATCCATTACAAGTAATATTAGAAAGTGTTCCAATATTACTTCCTGGTTTTCACAATAGCTTTTCTTCATTGTGTTCTCTATGAATAATCACATTTAATAAATCCTTTAGTCCTTCCAATCACATAACCTAACTATCTTTTTTTATCCTTCATTTTGTCCTCTGCATTCTCTGTATTCACTTTTTATCATCAATTTCTTTCTTACCTAACTACTATATGCAATACATATATACATATGCAATGAAATATGCCCATAAAATCAGTAAGACACTAGGTATCTCTGGAGGAAGCAAAAAAAAACAAATTCTAATGTATCAAATTGTCCAGTCTATGTCATGCATACATGAATACAGCACAGATGACATGAAATGTTTATCACATTAGAAATGACCCATAACAAAAGGACAAATACCTTTTTCCACATTGTCAAGAGATGACATGGAAAATTCTTTGTCTCAAACTTTCTGTGCACTGTTGTTTTAGGCTCAGAAAATATAATGAATACAATATTGAAAAGATCCCTGTCCTTAACAAAACTGACAGAAACAAATACATTGTTTGTTGGTATAGAGTGCAATAGGTTTACTGTGGCCTACATCAGCTCTACAAATTAAATAGATCTGGGGCACATTCTCAATTCATATTATTTAATATTTTGACATACTGTACTTCAGGGGTGAACACCAATAAATAAGGGTAATGATGAATGTTTGTGGTGTACATGGTGGAATCAGCTGTAAGAAACCATAAGTGTTTCTACAATCAGAAGCCAGGAGTCATGGAAATTTACCCAAATTTGGTGTAAACAGAATCAAGACAATTCTTATCCATTCACTGTGGAGTGAGTTGGTACAACAGTGCATCATGGGAACACAGAGTAAAACAGAAACTTTCAGCAATAATCCCTTTATTGTACTGAACAAAGAGTCCAGGAAGGGCAAATCTACTTGTCACTATTATGGCTAGAATTGCCAGATGATCCAGCAATTCCACTGCTGAGTATATATCCAGAAGAATTGAAAGCAAGTTCATGAACAGATATATACATACCAATATTCGTAGTGGCATTTTTCACTATTGACAAAAGTTGGAAACAACCCAAATGCCCATCAACAGGTAAATGGATAAACAAACTGTGGTATATATATACAATGGAATATTACTCAGCTATAAGAAGGAATACAGTGCTAACACAAGTGATAACATGGATGAATGTTGAAGACCTAATGTTGACTGAAGCAAACCGGTCACTGAAGGATAAATATTCCATTAGTTCATGGATATGAATTAAGCAAATTTATCAGACACACAGAGCTAGAGTTTGGAAGATATGCTTACACGAGTTAGAAATTGAGAAGAAAGTTGTGAGCCAATGCCTATATGGGCAAAATCCATGATAAGGTGGAAGTGTGTAGTTGTGCAGTGGAGGGGTATGACAGTGGTACTGTGATATTATTGGGTCGGGTGGTGCTGGTTTTTCAGGGAGATAGGGTGGAGAGGATGGGTTGAACTGTGCATGGAACTGTGGGGAGGGAGAAGGGAGAGAGGGAGCAGGTGAACACTGGGGATTTGCCGGTATGTGATTGAAACTCCAAAGTTTGGAATGTTCTTTCAGCAATATGGCAGCAGAGGTTTATTGGTTTAGGTGTTGGATGCAGGGGTCATTCAGGACAGGGTGCATCTGGGAATGCTTCTAGGGAGTGTGTGAGTGTTCATCTTGTCATAGTATGCTGTATCAGTGGGTGGAGACCCACATAATGAGCGGGAAGGCATTGGACTCCCTCCTAGGGAGTCCTGCTATTCACAAATAGAGGTGCCGGAGTCTCTCGAGAGCATAGGCAATGGCTAAAAGGGGAGGACAAGCCAGTAACTCAAGCCTCCAATATTATTGCAAGTAACTGTGAATCTTGTTTTTCAAGTTGTGAAGCCTGGTGGTTGCCATAGGCCCCAAGGGTAGGGGGAGGGAAAAATAGAATAGATGGAACATGGGGCATTTGAGGGGGTAATGGAAGCTTTCTACATGATCTTACAATGGTAGATACACACCATGTTAAATTTCATCAAAATTTGCAAAAGTGTATGGTCCAAAATGTAAATCATAATGTAAACTATTGACCATGGTTAGTAGCTATGTTCAATATTTGTACATCAAATGTAACAAATGAACCATCAACCTACAAAATGTTAATAATAGGGGAAAGGAGTAAAGGGGGAAGATTTTGGGTATTTGGGAATCCCCTATATCCTGTATGGGACCATTCTGTAATCTCAAACTTTTTTGAAGAAAAAATGAAAAGTAAGACACTGGGAGAATAAACAGAAGAAAATATCACTGTACATACAAGACAACAGATCTTACAGTGATAAAGACACAGTGTCAGAAAATTTTTAAAAATATTTTTCCATTATTTATTATTCCACATTTTTTTAAATTTATTTATTCCATCAGCATATACCATGCAGAACTGTGTGGGAGAGAGTGTGGTCTATGATGTGAACTGTGGTCCATGCTCGGTGGCAAGGCCCCAGGATATGTATATCCATTGCGGGTGTTGTGTCACATGGATGAAGAATGGTGGTGTGGGATGTTGTTGGAGGTGTGGGAGGTGGGGAACATGGGAATCCCTGTAATTTCTGAGTAATATTTAGGTAATCTTAGCACCTTTAAGAATACATATATATATATATTTAAATAACATTTATGTAAACAAATGCACATATATGCATGTGTATTTATATATCATTTTACAAATATTTGTATGTATTGTGAAAAATTTGATTTTTACCCACAATAAAAAAAATAATGAAAAATAAATAAATTTATTTATTTTAAAAAATTTGTATTGTATTTCTTGTTTTTAAAACTATCATTATTATTTCATTTTCTAATTAATTGTATTTGGTTATTTTGTTTGCTTCAGTTTTGAAGAAGTTTTGGATCACAGAATTGTTACAGCTATGGCAGGGGAGGACCATTGGTGTAGGGTGTCAGTGATGGGGGAAACATGGGAAGAGGTTCACCTGGGGCATACATATAGGACATGTAAATGTGTTCAAGTGTTCAGGGGGCACTTTCATAGTGGGTAGAGAGTCACACAATAACTGAAAGAATATTGAATTCCCATCCTGGGGAGCTCCGCCACATTCTCAAATGGAACAGCAAGAATTCCCCGGTACAGTGTCAATGACTAGTGAAGGAGGATGGACCATTGAGGGGCCCTTCATATTGATGACTGTACTTATGAGCATTTACTTTTGAAATTGAAACTTAGCCTAGTATTATAGGGTGCCTAAAAGTTACCGCCTGAAAGCCTCCTTGTTGCTCAAATGTGGCCTCTGTCTAAGCTGAACTAAGCATATAAATGCATTACTTTCCCCCAGCATGGGACATGACTCCCAAGGATGAGCCTCCATGACATCAAAGGATGTCTACCAAGAACAAACTAGCAATGAAACTGGAGAAAGACCTTGACCAAAAGGGTGAAAAGATAAAGACAAATAAGTTTATATGGCTAAGAGCCTTCAAAATGAGTCAGGAGGTCATTCCAGAAGTTACGCTTATGCACATCTCAGCAGGATCTCATTGACTGTCAAAAAAAATAGCAGAGCTCCTGAGGGCTCTGGAGACATCCAGACACCATAGTCAGGGCAGGTAGTTCAGGAGTTTGGTGCCTTGCCAGTGGGCCTACTTTAGAATTTAAGTTCCCCAGTGTGAAAGAGTTGGACTCAGTTAAGATTTCACTACAAATGGCTCTTCTGACCCTTCTTTTTGAATGTATAATTACTACTAGCATTGATAGGTGTACATCCAAGAGACTTAAATCTTTGCGATATTCATCTGCCAGCTGCACCCTGAATATCAACAGAGTTGCAACACCTATTCTCTAGTTCATTGTACTCACCCAGGACATCTAACAAGAAGATGATGATGGACAAAGACCATCCCAAGGAACCAAGAGAGTCTACAACTGCAAGCAAGTGATTGCTTCCATCTGCCCTATGGGATCAAAGTCCCCTCTAAATTAGAGGTAGAATGGGCATCACCATCACAGAATCCTCAGGGTTGGGGAATGAACTATGGACTAAAGTAGACTTACTGTATTCTACTATAGACTTATTGTGATTCTACCAATGTAAGAACTTATATCATTGATGTTGATGTAGTGGCCCCTGGAGGTTCTAAGGGCAGGGAGATGGAAAAGTAAGTGTTAGATGGGGGCATCTTCAGGACTTGGGAATTAACCTGAATGGCATTGTAATGATAGATACAGGCCATTATACATCTTGCCATAACCTACAAAAATGTGCGAGAGAGAGTGTCAACTACAATGTAAACTTAATCCATACTGTGGCAATACTCAAAAATGTGTTCATCAATTGGAACAAATGTACCACACTAATGAAGGATATTGTTAATGTGGGAAAATGTGGGAGGTGTAGGGACCAGGCCATATGGGAATCCCCTATATTTTTTATGTAACATTTATATAATCTAAGTATCTTTTAAATATATATATATATATATAAAAGATTAAAAAATAAAAAAGAGCAGTGGAAGACGTCTTATAATAGGCTGTCTCCGAGGGTTGCCAAAAACTGCTCCAATATGGGGTCCATAGATGACAACTTCTCCTGACCCAACGCAGTGACCAATCTTTGCTCTTTGAATGTGTTTTTTATCTACCTTGATGGGGAGGGAGACCCAAAACTGAGAATTTCTGTTCTGAAAAGTATCTGGGGCTACTTGTTCTCAGTTTCTGGGTTTAAGGTCTAATAAGCCTACATTAGCATTAAGATGTCCCCCAGGTTGAGGAATAGCACACAGTAGAAAAGGAGGTACAGATAGTGGAATTCTGGAGGATGGCTGCTGAGATGAGTTTCTGACTTCCCCAAAGAGGTGGGGACTGGTGAGGTCTAGGAGATGGCCATTTAACAGGTGTCTATGATTTCTCTAACATTCACATTTAATGAGGTGCTATATTTTTTCTTCTAAATGTCTCTTATTTTTTGTCTAGGTAGGAAGAATTTTTGGTTTCCTTCTCAAATTGTGTTGCTCCCTGAGGATGTAGTATATAGTTCATTCTTATCTGCAAATCATCAACAATTTCAAAAATTGTCTTCATGCATCTGCTAATTATGTAGGAAACCCTACATATTCCCCAATGAGAAAATATTAGGAAAATTGAAAAATGAACAAGACAACATAAATGATAATTTATAGTCCCAAGGAAACATATATGATGCAAAGGCACTCATTTACATAAAGTCAATGATTACATTTATAAAGTAAATTTTATCTTTTCAAAGAACCAACATTTTGGTCAATGATTTTCTTTATTGTTTTTCCGCATTCCTTTTGTCTCTGTTTTTTGTTTGTTTGTTTGTTTGTTTTTGAGATACCAGGGGCTGGGAATTGAGCCCAGGACCTCATATGTGGGAAGTCAGCACTCAACGACTGAGCTATATCAGCTTCCCTAAGTTGGTTTTTTGTTTGTTTGTTTTGCTCATTGTTTGATTTTGTTTTTTTCAGTAGGCACTGGGAACTGAACTCTGGACCTCCTGTGTGTGAAGTGGGAGCTCAACTGCTTGAGCCACTTCAGCTTCCCATTTATCTCTTTTGTAATATTTATTATTTCCTTTCTTCTGCTGGCATCGGATTTATTTTGCTCTTCATTTTTTTTCTACATTTCATGAGATGTAAATATAGGTTGTTTTTTGGCAATCTTTCTCCTTCTTTTTTTTATTTGAGAAGTTGTGGGTTAACAAAACAATCATGTATACCCTACAGGATTCCCATACATCACCCACCTCCAACACCTTACATGGCTGTGATATATTTGTTACAAATGATGAAAAAATAATGTCATAATAGTACTGCTATCTATAATCCATAGCTTACATTTGGTATATTTTTCCCATAATCCATCATATTATTAACACCATGTATTAGTATTGTATATCTGTTATGTTTCATGATGGAACAATCTCATATTTGTACTGTGAACCACAGTCCATCATTCACCATGGAGTTTTCCATGTTATATGGTCTCGTTCCTTACACAATTTATAGCAATTTGAAATTATTTAATGAACCCCCAAAAGAGAAAGATCATGGTTGTGAACTAATCCATTCCTGTGGGTATAGTACCCTATGATTACATTAAGTTCAGTTGATGGGGCCTTTGATTAGATTATGATAAGATCACTTTTTGGCTAAGAACTACCTTTGATTGTACTATGTCAGTGAGGCATGACTCAGGTTGAGTATCTACCCTCTTGCTGGGTTGTTATAAATGAAGACACACAAAGAGAGACACAGGAAAAGGAGGCACCATATTTTATCCTGCAATGTGAGAGAAAGGACTCCAGTTTTGTCCACAGCTGACCTGCAAAAAGAGAAGCCCCCAAGAGCCTCAAAGAGCTGAGGCCAAGGGAGAGATGTGCCATATGCCTGACATCTTGAAGCTGTACGCAAGAAGAAATCTGAACAGCTGAGTCTGGTAGAGGAGGCCAGGAAAGAGACAAGCCCTATGCCTAGTTGCTCACAGCTGAGCTCTAGGAGACAGTAGATTTTGGAGGGGAAGGCAGAGACCTTGGCAGATGTCAGTGGCCACCTTGCTTCACTACGTGGCCGGACAACAGGATCATTTGTAGGTGACTTTGGTGAGAAAGCACCTCTGATGGTGCCTGCATTTGGACATTTCATCGCCTTAGAACTATAAGCTTTTACCCCAAATAAATCCTCTTTATAAAAGCCAATATATTTCGGGTACATCAGCAGCCTTTTGGCAAACTAAAACACAATTCATCCAAAATATATACTCAGTGGCTCTCAATTTCATCAGAGTTGTGCTGTTATTAGCTCAGTCCATTTCAGAATGTTCTCATTATTCCAAAAGGAAAAATACCATACCTCCTTGTACTCCCCCATTATTGACCCTTTGCATTGATATAGTTCCTTCTTTGCCATTGCTGTAAACATATTACATTATTATTGCTAACTATAGTCTATATATATTAGTTATATTGTTTCCATGAATCTCTATATTCTTAACACCTTGTAAAAGAGGAAATTTCTTATACTTGTACTATTAACCACAATCTTCATCCACCACCAAAATTATTATGTTTTACAATCCCTTGATATCCTCTAGTTTTCTTTCAATTCACATTAACCTCTCTAGACTACCCTTTCAGCTAAAATCACATTTATAAATCGCAGTGTTAATTATACTCACTATAATATGTGACCATCAACTATAACAATTTCCCTACATTCACAATCAAACTTATTAAACATTCTACATACATTCAACCTTAGTTCCCTATTCCCAACCCACATTTTTTCTCCTGGATAATCTATACTCCATGAATTTAAATTCATGTGTTTACTCATCATATTTAGTTCATATTAGTGAAACTATACAATATTTGTTCTTTTATGTCTGGCTTATTTAACTCAACACAATGTCCTCAAGGTTCATTCATGTTGTCATTTGGATGCCAAGTTCATTTCTTCTTACAGCTGAATTACAGCTCCATTGTATTTATATGCCACATTTTGTTTATCCATTCATTGGTCAATGGACATGGGTCATTTCCATCTTTTAGCAATGGTGAATAATGCTAATATGAACATTGGTATACAAATATCTGTTCATGCCCTTGCTTTCAGTTCTTCTGAATATATTCCAATAGTGGAATTGTGATCCTATGGCAGTTATATATTTAGTTGCTTGAGGAACTGCCAAACTGTCTTCAACAGAGGCTGCACTCTTTTACATTCTCACCAACAGTGAAGGAGTGTTCTCATTTCTCCACATCCTCTCCAGCATTTGTAGTTTTCTGCTTTTTAAATGATGACAATTCTGGAAGGCATGAGATAGTAATTTTGATCTGCATTTCCCTAATAGCTAGTGGCATGGAACATCTTTTCAATTGCTCTTTGGTCATTTGTATTTCTTCATTGGAAAAATTTCTGATCAAGCCTTTTGCCTGATCTTCAACTAGGTTGTTAGTCTTTTTATCATTGAGTTGCATGATCTCTTTATATAACATGGAGATCAGACCATAATTAGATATGCAGTTTCTGAAAATTTTCTCCCATGAGTGGGCTGCCTTTTCACCTTCTTACCACAGTAATTTTAAGCAAAAAGTGTTCACTTTTGAGGAGGTACCATTTGTCCATTTTTTTCCTTTCATTGCTCATGCTTAGGCTGTATGGTTTAAGAAACCATCACCTGCCACAAGATCTTGAAGATGTTTCCCTACATTTTCTTCTGGGAGTTTTATAGTTATATTTTTATATTTTGGTACTTGATCCATTTTTAGTTAATATTTGTATAAGATGTGAGATGGGGGTCCTTTTTCTTTCCTTTCGATATGGCTATCCAGTCTTCCCAGCACCATTTGTTGGAGATACTTTTCTGACCAAGCTGGATGGGTTTGATACCCTTGTCACAAATCACTTGACCATAGGTGTAAAGTTCTATTTCTGAACTCTTGATTTGGTTCCTTTGGTCAATATGTCTATCTTTATGTCAGTACCACACTGTTTTTACTACTGTAGCTAAGTAATAAGTTTTAAAGTAAGGAAGTGAGAGTCCTCCAATTTCTATCTTCTTTTATAAGGCATTTTTGCCTATTTGAGGATCCTTACTTTACAAATATTTGGTAATTGACTTTTCCATTTCTGTAAAAAAATTTGTTGGAATTTTTTATTGGGATTGCATTGAATTTTTAAATCAGTTTAGCTAGTATATTAATCAGAGCTCTCTAGGGAAACAGAATCAATGGGAGACATCTGTAAATAGTATGAGATTTTATGAAATTCTCTCACGTGACCACAGAGATGCACAAGTCCAGGTTTCACAGGCAGGCTGCAAACCAGGGGCTCCGATGAGAGTCCAATGAAGGTCCTTGATGATTTTCCAGGAGACATTGGCTGTCCAATCACAAGCTGGGAAATTCTGTCTGAATGCTGAAATCACTTCCCCTTTTAAGACATTCAACTAATTGGATGAAATGGCACTCACTGCTGACAGCAATCTCCCTAATTGATCACAGATGTAATCAGCCATCTATGCAAGAAATTCACTGATGACTGAAGTCCATAAATGTCCTTGTATTACAATTAGCCCAGTGCTTGCTTTACCAAACAACTGGGCACAATCACCTGGCCAATTTGACATATTAGCCTAACCATTACAGGTAGTACATCCTAATGATAGTTAGTCTTCAAATCCATGAACAGAAAATGTCCTTCCATTTATTTAGGTCTTTGGTTTCTTTTCACATTGTTTTGTATTTTTCTGAATACAGGAGCTTTATGTCCTTGGTAGAGTTGGTTCCTAAATATTTGATTCTTTACATCACTACTGTAAATGGAATTTGTTTTCTGAATTCCTCCTCAGATTGCTCATTACTAGTTCAGAGAAACACTATTGATTTTTTAAATCTTGTATCCCACCACTTTGCTGATCTCATCTATTAGTTCTTGCAACTTTTCTGTGGATTTTTTTTTAGCATTTTCTAAGTATTGAATCATATCATCAGCAAATAGTGAAATTTTTACTTCTTCCTTGAATATTTGGGAGACTTTTATTTCTTTATCTTGACTAATTGCTCTAGCTAGAACCTCTAGCACAATGTGGAATAACAGTGGTGAGAGTGGGCATCCTTTTCTTGTTCCCAATCCCATCAAGAAAGCTTTCTGTCTTTCGTTATTGAGTACAATGTTAGCTGTGGGTTTTTCATACATGTACTTTACAATTTTGAGAAAATTTCCATTATTTCTATCTTTCAGAGTGTTTTCATTTTTATTAAGAGAAGATACTGTATTTTCTCAAATGCCTTTTATGCATCAATTGGGATGATTATGCGAATTCCCTTCTACAATTTATCCATGTGGTGTATTACACAAAATAATTACTTAAGATTGAGCCACCCTTACAAACTTGGAATAAATCCCACTTAATTGTGGTATATAATTATTTTAATGTGCTTTTGGGCTCAGCTAGCAAGTATTTTGTTGAGGATTTTTGCATCTATATTGATCTGGAATTTTCTTTTTTCATAGTATCCATGTCCGGCTTTGGTATTAGGGTGATATTGGCTTCATAGTATGCATTTGGTAGTGTTCTATTCTGTTCAATTTTTAAAATTGTTTGAGCAATACTGGTATTTGATTGTCTTTGAATGATTGGTAGAATTCATCTGTGAAGCCATCTCGTCCTAGATTTTACATTTTGGGGGAGGTTTTTTATGACTGTTTCAATCTCATAACTCATGATTTATTTGTTGAGGTCTTCTAATTCTTTTAGGATCAATGTAGGTAGTCCATGTGTTTTTAGGAATTTGTCCATCTCATCTATGTTGTCTAGTTTGTTAGCATACAGTTGTTCATAGTATCCTCTTACAATCTCTCTTATTTCTGTGGAGTCAGTGGTAATGCCCCTTCTCTCATATCTTCTTTTATTTATTTACATCTTCTCTTTTTTCCTTTATCAGTCCAGCTAAATATTCATTGATTTTGTTGATTGATCTCATAGAAACAACTTTTTTTCTCTCTCTATTATTTTTTTAAATATAATTTTTTTATTTTTAAAAAGATATTTAGATTACATAAATGTTACACAAAAAATATAGGGATTCTCATATGCTCCACTCCCCATACCTCCCACACCCTCCCACATAAACAACAGCCTTCATTAGTGTGGCCCATTTGTTGCAATTGATAAATACATCTCTATCATTTTTTAATTCTCAATTTCATTAATTTCTGCTCTACTCTTTTTATTTCTTCCCTTCTGATTGCTTTGGGATTAGTTTGCTATTCTTTTTCAAGATCCTCCAGGTGTGCATTAGGGTTTTGATTTTAGCTCTTTTTTTTAATGTAAGCATTGAGGGGTATGAATTTCCCTCTCATCACTGCTTATCCTATATCCCATAGGTTTTAATATGTTGTGTTTTTGTTTTCATTTGTCTGAAGATATTGACTGATTTCTCTAGCAATTTCTTCTTTGACCCCTTAATTTTTAAATAATATGTTGTTTAATCTCCATATATTTGTGAATTTCCCCTTTTTCCACCTGTTATTAATTCCAGCTTCATTTCATTATGATCAGAGAAAGTTCTTTGTATAATGACAATGTTTTAAAATTTATTGAGATCTGACTTGTTACCCAACATATGGTCTATCTGGAAAAGGATACTTAAGTCCTTAACCACAATGTATATCCTGCTGTTTTGGCATGTAATGCTGTATTAATATCTGATAGGTATTTTTCATTTATCATATTGTTCAAGCTCTATGTTTCCTTATTTATTCTTTGTCGAGATGTTCTATCCAATGCTAAGAGTGTTGTATTGAAGTCTCCAACTATTATTGAAGAGACATCTATTTTTCTCTTCAGTTTTGCCAATGTATGCCTCATGTCTGTTAGGGCACCCAATTTAGGTACATAAATATTTATTACAGTTATTTCTCCTTGGTGAATTGTCCCTTTTATTAATATATAATGATCATCTTCATCCTTTAAAATAGTTTTTCATTTAAAATCTACTTTGTCTGATATTAATATTGCTACTGCAGAACTTTTTTGGTTACTATTTTTGTGGAATAATTTTTTCCAACATTTCACTTTCAGGTATCCATTCAGTCAGTCTATGTATTTTCATTAGGGAGTTCAATCAATTAATGTTCAATGATATTATTTTAAAGGCATTATTTTTAGTCCATTCTATCCATTGGCTTTCCAATGTCATATCTTACTCTTGTCCATCTTTTTACCCTTTTCCGTACCTTTTTAAAATTTTTTTATTTCTACACTGTTCTCCAAATTTCTTGCCCCAGTCTTTTCCATTCTGGCTGCAGAATTCTCCTTAGTTACTCCTGTAAATCTGTTTTTTGTTTTTTGTTTTGGTAACAAGCTCTTTTTATTTTGTTTGTCTGTGAAGTGTTTAAACTCAACCTCATTTTTAAGGACTTTTTTCCTGGATAAAAAATTCTTGATTGGTAGTTTCTGTCTTTCAGACACTTAAATATATCATACAGCAGGCTTTTTGTCAATATAGATTCTGCAGAGAGATCAGCACTTACTTTTATTGAGCTCCCTTTATATGGATGCATTGCTTTTCTCTTGCTGCTTTCAGAACCTGCTCTTTATCTCAGGTATTTGACATTTTGAATAGTAGGTTTCTAGTAGTAAGTCTATTAAGATTCATTTTGTTTGGGGTGTGTTGTCCTTCTTCGATATTGATATTTATGTATTTCTTAAGAGTTGGGAAATTCTTGGTCATTATTTCCTCAAATATTTTTCTGCGCCTTTTTCATTCTCTTCTTCTTCTGGGATACCTTTAACACATATGTTTGTGTTTTCACATTGTTCTTCAATTCCCTGAGAATCCTGTTCCATTTTTTCCATTATTTTCACTTTCTGTTCTCCTGCCTTTTCAAGTTCAGATGTTCTGACCTCCAATTCACTAATTCTGTCCTCCACCAATTCAATTCTACTGGTATATGCCTCTAATGCATATTTATTCTCATCCAATGTGTCCTTCATTCCCATAAGCTCTGTGAGTCTTCTTTTCAGGCTTTAAAATTGTTCTTTATGCCCACTTGGTGTCTTTTTAATACCCTTAACTCTTTAGCGTTATTTTCCTTCAACTCCTTTAATTGATTTAGGAGATTTGTGTGAACATCTTTGATTAGTTGTTTAAATCTTGTGTCTCATCAGGATTTTTTAAATGATCCTTTGGCTTAGCCATATCTTCTGGTTTCTTGGTATTGCTTGTAATTTTTTTACTGATATCTAGGCATCCAATTGTTTTGGTGAATTTACTCCTATGTTCAATTTCTCTCTCTTGCCTAGTAGCTTGTCTTTGATTTTTGATTCAACTTATTCTAAATCTTTGAGATAGCCCAGCTTAAGTTATCAAAACATTCCCAGGATACCTTCTCTCCAGTTTGTTGGACTCACACAGGACAACTAACAAGGAGATGATGATGGACAATGACCATCCCAAGGAACTGAAAGAGTCTACAACAGCAAGCAAGAGAGTCCCATCCATCTGTCCCATGGGATCAAAGCCTCCTCTCAAATAGAGGTAGAGTGGGCAACACCATCCCAGAAACCCCAGGATTGGGGAATGAACTATGGACTAAAGTAGACTTACTGGTATTCTACTATAGACTTATTGTGATCCTAGCAATGGAAGAAACTAAATCATTCATGTGGATGCAGTGGCCACTAGAGGTTCTGAGGGCAGGGAGAGAGAAATACGGGTGAAATATGGGGACATTTTGGGGACTTGGGGATTTTCCTGAATGACAGATACAGGCCTTTACGTATCTTGCTATAACCTACAAAATTGTGTGGAAAGGGGTGTAAGCTACAATATAAACTCTAATCTATGCTTAGTGACAATGCTCTAAAATTTTTCATCAATTGTAAGAAATGTACCACACGAATGAAAGATGTTGTTGATGTGGGAAAATGTGGGAGGTGTAGGAAGCGGGGCATATGGGAATACTCTATATATTTATGTAACATTTATATAATACAAATACCTTTAAAAAAATAAACATATATATATATATATATATAAACATTCCCAGGGACCCACTAATGGGTGCAGACCATATTCAAGAGTTCCTGGAGGGAACAGATGTGCCTCAAGTTGTTGAGCTCCTGCTTTCCACATGGGAAGTCCTGGGTTCTGTTGCAGTGCCTCCTTTAAAAAAATGAAAAAACAAGGAAACAAACACAAAAAAACAACAACTCAAGGGAGCCAATGTGACTCAGTGGTTGCATGCTGGTATTCTACTATAGAGTTATAGACTGATATCTAGGCATCCAGTGTGTTCTCACATATGAGGTCTCAGGTTCAATCCCTGGCCCAGGTTCAATCCCTGGCCCAGGTACCTTAAAATAAAAAATAAAAAAATAAAAAAGTGTGTCTGGACATGATAGACTCCAAAAAGTTTTGTTTACTTCCTGCAGTTTCCTAGACAGCCTGCAGGTGGTGCACTTCAATGAACCTTTCCATATAGGTGTCTCTTAAAATTCCACTTGCTGATGATTCTGATCTGGCCAGAGCTGATATTCAAAATGGGCTCTGCTGTCCAAATTCATTGAAGAGTAAACTCTCTCTGCCTTCCACCGCAACCTTTCTCCTCTCAGGGAGAAAGATGTCCATTCCTCACTCAGTTGTCTCCAGTGAGTCCTAAGTTTTACCTATGATGTTTGCCTTGAGGTTAGGGGATGAATTACTAACTGCAGGGGCTAGTAATTCAAGGTTTTTGCTTCAGCCTCTTCGTCTCTCTGTCCTTCTCCCTCCTGGATTATGCATGGCACTCTTCTGTTCCACAGACTCCCAAATCAGCACCTGAAGACAACATTTTGCCCTTCCTCCATTGTTTTTCTTAAGAGAGTTGAGCCTGCCACTCTGCTACAATGCCATCTTCCAAGAAGTATTCAAATTAGTTGCTTTTTCATATACATATTGTAACATATGTGGCATGGATTTAGGTTCATATAAAATAAACATGGTATGCATTAACTGAACTATAACACTTTAATTTTTATGACAAACATTCATAAGTATGAATATGTTTTTCCATGTGTATAAATATACCATGTGTATAAATATAAATAGATCAATGTTATGTGAAACAAGATCAATTTGCTCCAGTTCTTTAGTTAACTTGATTATATTTCTCCTTTTGTCACTGACTGGCCTGGGTTTTATTAATTACACTTAGATAAATATAAGTTATACACATAACAAGATAAAACAGTAAACTCTCTATCAAGAAGCCAACAGAAATGTTTTTTTCTATATATGTATAAGCATACTTCAGAGATGTAAGTTCAATTCCAGATCAATGTAATAATGTGAATATCAAAATAAAGCAAGTCACTTGAAAATTTTGCCTATCCAATACATAGAGAAGTTATGTTTACACTATACTTACACTCTACTGTAGTCTATCAAGTGTGTAGTCTATCAAGTCTACCAAGTATTAGATTTAAAACACCAATGTACATATCTTAATTTAAAAATGCATTACTGAAATAAATGCTAATCAATACATGAGCCTTCACCACAATCTTAATCTTTTTGCTGGTGGAGGGATTTGCCTTACTGTTGATGGCTGCTGACTGATAAGGATAGTGGTTCCAGGAAATTTGGGTGGCTGTGTCAAATTCTAAAAAAAAGATAACAATGATGTTTGATACATTAGTTGACATTATTTTCATGAACGATTTCTCTATAGAATGCAAAGCTGTTTGATGGCATTTTACACGTGGTAGAACTTCCTTCAAAGTTGGAGTAAATCCTCTCAAATTCTGCCATTGCTTTATCAAATATGTTTATGTAATAATATAAATCTATGTTATTATTTCACTAATGTTCTCATCACCTTCACCAGAAGTAGATTCCATTGCAAAAAACTAATTTCTTTGCCAATCCAGAAAGAGCAACTCATCTGTTAAAGTTTCATCATGAGATTGTAGGAATTCAGTTACATATTCAGGCTTTATGTCTAATTTTAGTTCTCTTGCTATTTCCACCACACCTTCAGTTACTTCCTCCAGTGAGGCCTTTGAACCCTTCAATGTTTTGCATGAGAGTTGGAATCAACTTCTTTCAAACTCTTGTTAATGTTAGTATTTTGTTATTTATTAAATTCTTGTTAATATTTTGATCTCCTCTCATGAATCCCAAATGTTCCTCATGGCATCTAGAATGGTGAATACTTTAGAGCTGGCAAACTTGAGCTCTAAGTATCAGTGTCATACAGATGCTTAAAAATTCTAAGGCGCTATTAGTTTATACAACAAGAGTAAAGCATATTAGGATTTAGAAATAATGGTTAGAGATCAGAGCCCAGGAATAAATGTGGCTGCTGCAAGAACTTACAATCTGGGTCCCAATTACCTTATGAATACTTTAAATAAAGCTGTTTCTAGAGATCAAACACAGACCATTGTAGGAGTTTTGTTTCATAGGGTTTTTATTCTTTTACCAGGATTATGTTAATCAACTTGTAGAACATAACTTTTAGACTTGCCTTGCTTCTCTTTTAAAGTCCCTTTTTATTAAAGATGAGCTGACTGCATGTTCTATTTTAGAGAAGCATCAGAGCAGAACCTGTACCAGGTAAAGAAATTTTGTTGTTTTCATAGCACGTAACATTCTTTTACGAATAACTAAACTATAATGAATAATACCATCATAGTATTAGCATACAATAAGGACAGTGAGAATATTAAGTCTTTGAGAATTTTATATAGTTCTAAATATATAAAAATGGAAATAACATTTTATTTATACACATTAACCAACAGAAGATTACACAATTCCTTTAATTTTACACTTCGCAAACACTTCTCATGTAACCCATAATATAGTAGATGAACCTAACAATATTTTGTGGTTCCTGAATGTATTTTGCTTCAGATTAAAAAAAATGAAAAGTGTCCACACTGTTCACAGTAAGATACAAAGTATTCATGAATAAATTTCTGCAGTACAGGGAAACCTATTTTCCCAATAATTTTTTGAAAACCTAAGATTCTTAATGGAATCAAGATTATCTTCCCATTACCACCTCTGTTATCCAATCACATGCATATAGGAACACTAATATTTGCACTCTAAGAGTACAAATATTTTCAACAATGAGGGTGATTCTATGTTTCAAAACACCAGTGTAGTAAATGTAACATGGAACTCTACATATATTAGGTGCCTGAAATAGGCAGCTAATACTGGAAATAATATCATTTTATAGATAATATTTCCCTTAGCAGTAAACATAAGTCTACACACTCACAATAACCCTAGGATATAAATCCCAACATCTTGATAAGAATAAAATGTGCCACTAAACTTTAGAAGATTGTCAAATTAACATCACATTTAAATTTCACATGGGTTATACATGTATTATGAGTTTCCAGTTTTGAAATATTCTTTTCCATTGTGAATTTAAAATACTAACATATTTTAAATGTTAATTTCAGTGATGACATCAGTTTTGTTCTTACTTTATCATAACATTCTTAATCAAAGGTCATACTAGTTGTCTGTTAATGGTCTGATTGGCCTTCAATATTTCATAAATGCATATATATTAGCACATCACTTTTTACAAGGTGAATGAACAAATCCATGCAACAGGTTGAAATTAAAGATATACATAAGCGTTTTATTAGAATACTAAAAGTTGTAAGATTTGAACATTTGTTTAAACAGGCCTCTATCATAGTGACAAATGAAATAGTAAAATAGTAAAGAAAAGACTTAACATCCAAAATAACAATGGCACTGTTTTTTTTTTTTTTTTGTCATTTGTTTGTTTGTTTAGCTTAACCATTAAGGATATGATAGGCTCAATATGATGGAAAGGAAGCAATTCTGATAAGGCACTGACTCTTTGGCCTTTATGTATTATTTCTAAAGGAATTTTATATCTTTCCACTCAAAACAGATGAATATTTTAAGAAAACTGTATTACTTTAACAGAGAGAAAATGAAATTTTAGTTTTGCTTCAGTCCACCATTTGATAAATAAGTTAATCAAATCCTAGTTAGCATAGATAACAACAGAATAAGGTGGTATCTGACAGGTTTCTCTGCTATGAGGTTACTTTTTATTATCAATATCATTTCATATATTTCTACATAATAAAGGCATCCTGAAATCAGCCATTTACAGTGAAATCCCACAGTTTAGATAATGTGTCTACAAACTTCCTACAATTTATAATTCCCATAACCTTTCACAAGCATTTATAATCATTTAGACCAGTTACATCACCTTAAGACAAAATTTCACTTTTATACAAGCTTATTAAATTATACTCAGCAACAAATGAAATATACCTCCACAAATCCTCTACAAATTTTCGTATTCATTCAGGTCTTGTCCTACATATTCTCACCTCTTATTCTGTAAAAAACAGCCATTTTGTCTTGGGACAAAAACATACTCCCTTAAACAAGGTGATCAAATTTTAGTTAGCTTTGACTATGAAAAATATAAATCACTTCCACAAACCTACTAATTTCCTTATGCATTTTAGTCTTGTCTTGCATCCCACATTCTGTTCCACGAAAAATTAGCCATTTCACATTAGGACAGAAATACATTGTCTTCTTTAACTTAATTTCATTAAACACAAACTTACAATTTTCATCATGTTAAAGATATAGTGGATATATAATTAATTTATTTTATTAATACCTGTATTACCATTGGGAGATTACACCCAAGTAGAACAAATTTAAAACAATTACAGCTTATTCAAGAAATGTTTTTTTTCTTCCTCCATAAGAGGCTAAAAACCTCTTTGTTTCCATACACTCTAAAATTATTAACAACCTCACAGGCGTACTGAATATCATTCTCTGGAGAATATGTTACAAATGTTTAATTTGTTTTGAGCACACTCTAAAAAACCATTTCCATAGCTTTCAAAAACTTTTCCTTTACTTTCTTTAATTTGGCAATTGGATTACTAATTACTCTCAACTCAAGACTGTTAAAAATTTAAATCAGGACATTGCAGGGCCAACTCTTCAGATGAAGATTTATTCTGTAACATTCCTTCTATCCCCAACACTCTTAATTTCCAAGCTTAGTATAAAGAATTCTAAGCTAAACTCAAATCTCCCTCATCTTTCTACAACCAGCCTTTACTCCATATTATCCCAAACCAGTTTAATTTTCTCCTACAAAATTAAAGAGACTTCCTTAATTACTCTTTTGGCTTTGGCTTTAATTGAGCCAAAGTTTGGTTGAAGACACTGGGGGTAGAGATAGGTGAAAGAAAAATTGTGGAGGAATTCAGGAAAATCTTTTTAGCTCCCCGCCCCGCCCCAAATAGTTTCTCTAGACAGATTTCTATATGACCTTTTCATCCTGAAAAATTAATTGGCCAAGGTCTGAGTATTTAGAGTATACATTGAAAAGAGAACCAGAATCTTGATTTTTCTAATTTGGTACTCTAGGAGTACTCATTTGCATATATTCATATAAAGTGCTCATTTAATTTTTAGCAATTTGAATAGAAGTTTCTTAAGAATTTCCATTTGTTAATTTGATATTACCATCTGGAAGTATGAAAATATGACTTGAACAAAGAGACAGATATAGAAAGTTAGACACACAAAACTGAAACATAAAACTCACTAATTTGACTCATAATTCACTGTTTTGTTAGGGTATTTCTCCAGGTTTTCCACCATACCACCTCTCTAGCACTTATTTTATTGTTTATTCTTATTTTTAGGAGGTACCAGGGATTGAACCTGGGACCTGGTACATGCAGAGCAGATACTCAACGACTGAACTATACTTTCTCTGCCCACCCTTCTAAATTTTATAGCTTTTAAGATCTCCTCTAGGACCATGTTGCCTGCTATATACAAGCTTGTTCTTGTAAACAATTTTAGGGAAGAACCTCGTATATCTATTCAAAAAGTTGAATTAAGTTACAGGGTTCTTCCCTAAAAATCCATACTCCAGCCATTTTCCTCCTGATTCTACATTATATTGAGACCAAACTATCCTACAGGAAAAACTGTTTCCTGCTTTTCATAGGCTTGTGGCTAAGATTTTCCAGTCTCTTAAAATACAGCCTAAAAGACTGCATTTAGGAATGCTAGGAAAATTTAAATTTCCCATTTTAAAGAATTTCAGTAACCTGTAACCAATTATGAACACTTGAGCAATACAAATGCACTTAAGCAATAATATAGCAGATAAATAGAAACTTAACACTTACTATACCTAAGTAACATACCCATTTAATGAACAAACAGTAAACATTTGCTATATTTCATTAAATACTGAATTATTGGATTCTTTTCAGGAGTATATACAACAGACAGACTCAAATTGGGGTCTTAAATCCCAAAAAGAATGGTACACAGAAAACTAGGGAAAAATGGGCTTTTATTTGTTTGCATAAGCAAAGAGAATAGTGGCCTAATGGTCCAAAAACTGCCTCTGATTTTTAGGATTTTAGCTTTTTATTGTTTTGAACAAGAAAAGGTGGAGTGGTTACTATCACAATAGTAAGTACGTACAAGACTCATGCTGTTTTAGCTAGTTTCAATACTTTCAGGTATTAACTTTTGACTATTCTATAATATATCAGAAAAATATGATAAAAGCATCTATAAAATGATTCAGTAACCTTCTTAACTCTTGTTTGCAATACTCATATTCTGTGAATTGCCACATATCTAAGATTTGATAATTTGCCCATGCATCGTATAATTTCCTAAAGTGCATAATTAGTCAAAGTGTTATAAAGACTTAACAAAAAACACCAAGAAAATTATGCGGAATTGAGGGATTTGATAATATATAGTAGAAATAATAACTTAAAAATATTTGAATTTATTAGAGAAGTGAATTTCCTTAAAAAATCATTAGATGTGATTAGGGTATTTCTAAACTTCTCTTCATGCAGATGTGGAATATAAAGACTTAATATGTAAACAAGTTAAGAATTAACAAATGATTATGATAACTGAATTGTTATACTGATGCTTATTCTTACTTTTTCAGTATCTTATAGAATACCCAAAAGATAATATCTGAAATTATTGAAACTGATTACCAGCCTCACCATTGTTTACAGTTACTCTAGACTGTCCTCACCCTTGAATACACTTGATACTGTGATGGTAACTCTCCACTCTCCCCTGTTTGAATCCACAAAAACTTTAAGCTCCTAAAAATCAGGGAGCTAGATTTTAGGCCCATAGGCCCTCTGAGCTCCTTCTTATGTGCTGACAATAAACTCTTTCTCACTTTGAAATCTCAATGTCTCAGGAATTGGTTCATTGAACTGCGTCAGTCAAGAACCCACTTTTGAATGGTATCAAATGTAAAGAAGAACTATGCAAACATAAAATTGCCATGGAAGCTACCAATTCTTTACTAAGTACGTATACAAAAGAATTAAAAACAGGTATCCCAACAAATACTTACACAAGAATATTCATAGAAGAACTTTTCACAAGAGCCAAAGGGTGGAAAAGAATGAGTGATTAAAAAAATCCATCCAATATGTGGTTTATATTAGTCATTGCCTATTAAGTTCATATTATATATATTTTTTGCACGTGTGTACACATGTGCATGTACATTTTTTTAACCTGAAATCAAAGCTCTTGAGCTCAGTTTTCCTATTTATTGCTGTAATACAGTCTCAAATCCCTAGATCATAGTAACTTGAGTTTTATTTTTGATACCCTAAATATTATAGCTTTAAATATATATATATTAAAATATAAAATATTATATTATATGTAAGCCACACATAGAATACTATTATACTTGTTAAAAATCCAAATTAAAACTATGCTTAAATCATTACTTTTACTTATAAAATAGTGATATGATTCCAAACAAATAGTTGTGTGTTACTTTTGTTTTCCTATATTAGCTTTTCTAAAATTGAAGTTTTTTATTCCTCAAACTGTTTTGTTCTTTCCAAAATAAGTAATCTTTCTATATTTTGGATAATGTTTCTGTTTTAGTACATTATTGGGGATAGTATTTTGTACCTTGGTCACATAAGATTTGATTTATAAGAAAATGATGGTAAATTTACACTTTAGATGTAAAAATGTGAAATTTTACTAGATTAGAGGCCCAATACCTATATGGAGATTGGAGCAAAAACAAGACTGCCAACATTATGCTGAATTTTACTTACATGTTTTTTATAGTAGCCATCTTATTTACCAGTCTAGAAGTTAGAGTTAGCATAGTGACTTCACCAAGTCAAAGAATATAGTCAAATTGTATTTCATTTTTGCAGAAGTTTCAACTTTGTCTAAGTTACTGAAATTGATTGAGAAGTTTCTCTTGTATTCAGTCCCTTTAATTATTTGACTAATATTAAGGAAATATTGAAAATAGGCAGATGCTTGGTTTATTTGTTTTTTGTTTTTTTTTTTTGAAAAGAAAAAGAATTTGAAACTATGTCTTTGTCCCCAAAGATGTGTTGTAACCAAATATATATTAATGGGAAAATTGTTTATTACATCAGTTGAATGTATATGAATTCCATAAAATTTACTTCAACCTCCTTTTATAGTCTGCTAATGAATGATACTATTTTCTAGATAGTGTCTTTAGTAAAGATATTTGGATGTTGAGCAATAAAAAAATTCCTAGAGTAATTTTTCCTGTTGTCTTTACCAGTACAATATTTAATCCATTGAAAATATGGATATGAAAATAAGTCAG
Organism: Cabassous unicinctus; assembly: GCA_029593785.1. NCBI lineage: Eukaryota > Metazoa > Chordata > Mammalia > Cingulata > Chlamyphoridae > Cabassous > Cabassous unicinctus. The sequence goes on along the minus strand of JAQZBX010001930.1, from coordinate 20,070 downwards.
CATTTTGTATTTTATCCTGGTTCTTACAATATTTACTTTTACCACATTCACTATAGACTATAAACTTTTATAAGTTTTTTAGTCATTCCAATCAAGCATCCTAAATTTCCTTTTTCCCCTTTGCTTCTACAAACCTCATCTACCTGCTATGTTTTTTTCTGCTTTCATTATCCATTCATTTCTATCCTAACAACTACCTGTGCATTTGGAACATGGCCATGAGAATCAGTACATGGGACACTAGATTTTGAGGCAGGTTAGTTAAGGGAAAGGGAAGATGAGTCTAAGATCTGACAGGAAAACAAGGACACAAAAAAGTGGCCATGGAACCCTGCATGGAAAACCCCTGAGGGAAAGACTTCTACCAAGGAGGCTGCTGGCAGGGCCCCACGAGAACCGCATTTGGAAGGAGATCTCATTCAGGACCAAGGGACAGCCCTAGATACCCTCAAGAGGCCTCATGATTGGGCCCCTTAGGGAGCTGACAGGTGGGGTAATCAATTAGAATAGCAAACAGCTGGGCTCCTCCCCAAACATTAACAAGGGGAGGAATAATTAATAGTTTAATAGGTAACCACACAAGCCAAATCTCTCTCTCTGCCTGGAGGAGCCCCCACCTACATCTGGGGATGTGTAATCTGTCATTTTCTCCAATTTTCTCAATAAACTACTGGCCTAACTCAGCTGGCATGTTTTTAAATTCTTTTATGTAACATAAACAGGAACCTAGAGGAATCCATCATCCCCAGACTTCCCCCAACTTCAGTTTCTCATGAGGAAGGAAATCAAATCTACTGCAGACAGATCAAAGTTATCAAGTCTATTTCACACTCATCTGAGGACAGCATAGATAATAAGGAATGATCACCACAGTACAAATGGCTGCTAAGAGATGGACAAAAATATTTCACTGTGTCATCAGAAGACAGAAAACTTTTTGTCTCCAAATTTTTTTACACTGTTAATTTAGGGTCAGAAAGGAAAATCAAAAGAAGTTTGAGAAAACGCATTTCCTTTAACAAAACTTACATAAACATGCACTGAGTTTATAGATGAAGAATATAATGCTTTCCATCGAGGATTCATGAGGTTCTATGAAATCACATAATGAATCATATAATCAGAATCAAGGAATGGTTTCATGTGCTAACCTGACTGGTTATAGCATCCAGTTGTTTAGTCAAGTGAGCATTGGTCTGATTCTTACTGTGAGGATATTTTGTAGTTGTACTTAAATCATTAGTCATTTGATTACATCTGTTTAGAGTCCTAGGCTGCTGAAAGCAGATACCATGAAATGGGTTGGCGTAAAAAATGGGATCTTATTAGCTTATAGGTTGAGGCCAGGAAAATGTACAAATCAAGGCATCATCAAGGCATTGCTTTCTTCCCAAAGATTGGCTGCTGGTGATCCTTGGCTCCTCTGACACATACATGGCAAGGGACATGGTGGCATATGTTGGTCTCTCCCTTTTCTTCTGGGTTTTGTTGATCTCAGCTTCTTGCTTCTGTGGCTTTCTATTTTGGTTTGAATTTCATTTTCTTATAAAGGATTCCAGTAAGAGAATTAAGACCTATTCTGATGGAGGTGGGTCATATCTTAACTGAAGTACTCTCATCAAAAGACCCTAATTAAAATGGGTTCACACTCACAGGAGGCTGGATTAAAGAACTTGTTTTTGTAGGGTACATACGGCTTTAAACCACCACAGCATCTATGGCTGATTACATCTAAAATCAACATAGGACACTGTCTTCAACAATGAGAGGATTCTCCTCATCAAACCAGGTGCAGGCCTCTAAGAGTTACTTGAGGATTTTATCCATCAGAATGAAGAATTTCTATCATTACTTCAGCTAGTACACTTCCTCTGGGGAATGAAACATCACAGTGGAGTTTGCAACTTGGGGCCTGTCCTACAGAATTAGGCTTGTCAATCCCCATCATCATGTGAACCAATTTTTACAATAAATCTCTTAATATTTATACAATAATATAAGCCTCCTGTCAGTTATTTTCTCTGGAGAACCCTGACTAATACAAAGGGGAAGATGGGATATTTATTTGTTATCTATTTATAAGGTTAATTTCTGAATAAAAGGGAAACAATCTATCTGTGCCTTATAATTAGTCTTTGTTTAGGATTCAAAGATAATGAAATCATATCAATTAAAAATATTTTCAGGTACATTTGCCTTTGCCATAATTTATTGGGAAAATATTATATAATAAATATCAAATACAAATGTTGCATGCCTTCTTAAAGACCCTGTGGAAGGCATTTTTTACCTCTTTGTTCCTTAAGCTATAGATCAAAGGGTTAAGCATGAGGGTAACTAAGTGTTAAAACACAGAGCTCATTTTGTCAGAATCAACAGATAAAACAGATTTGGGCTGTATATATATAAATAGGAGAGTCCCATAGAACACAACCACTACCGTAAGATGAGAACTACATGTAGAGAAAGCGTTTTCCTTCCCTTAGCACTATTCATTTGAAGTATGACTATCAGAAGCAGCACACAGGATACTAGGACAATCAGAAAGGAGGAAATCAAATTAAAAGCTGAAAATACTAGGGTCACTATTTCTAGTTCTTCTGCATTTAAGCACAGCATTGGCAATAAGGGAATTTCATCACAGTAGAAATGATTGATGATATTAGAGCCACAGAAAGACAAGGTAAAAGTCTTAATGGTGAACAGCAAAGACAGAAAGGTGATGCAGAGGTAGGGGATACCCACAAGCACACGGCAAAGTCCCTGGGTCATGATAACACTGTAGAGCAGAGGGCTACAGATGGCCACATAGCAGTCATAGGCCATGGTTGACAACATGAAAAGTTCACTGGTAATAAACATAATGAACAAAGCCATCTGTGGCCCAGTCATAATAGGAAATGGTATTTTGATCTATGACAAAATTTACCAGCATCTTGGGACAAATTACAGTGAATTGCCAAGATCAATGAAAACAAATTGTCTAATAAATAAATACATAAATGTGCAGAGGCGAGAGTCCACCTTGGTCAGGATGATCATGCCCAGGTTGCCCACAACTGTGACCATGTAGATGATGAGATAGACCCTAAAGAGGGGACCCTGCAGTTTGTGGCACCTCGTGACTCCCAGTAGAATGAATTCAATCAGCACTGTCTGATTCTGTTGGCACATTTTATCCAGTTGTTTCTTCTGGGAAGAAAGAAAATGTTTGTTATTAGCTTTAGATAAAAAGGAGAATATTTGTTCATAGAAAAACAAACACCACATCTGATCTTGAAACTAAAATTACTTCTTCCCCAAACTGAGGGATCCATTTGAAATGCTTTTTGCACTGAAACAAAATTGACTAAATTATGAATAGAATAAATATTATTTGGTGCATATCCATGGATATCAAAAACATACAGGTGTTAATATAGAAATATTAGACTCTTACTTTATCTACACAATGAAATCAAAGTTTTTCCTCAGTATACTTGAATATTTGTGTGCAATTTCTGTGGTATTTATATTTTGAATGAAAGATGCACAGTTAATATGAAGCCTCAGTGTCCTGCATGTGGCTATAGAAATATGGTCACACAATGATTGGTCTTTTTAAATGTTATGAACACATGATGATGATCATATCCGTGATAATGAAGACCAACTACTTTTTCCATTCTGTCTTCTGCTCCATTGCACTTCTCCAATATAAAGTTGCACTGTAGTGTCTGGAGATATTTCCAGAGTCTAAGTAAGTGGGAATTGAGTTAATAAGAATTCCTATGTATCTATATGGTTGAAATCAAGACATGTTTAATGAAATAACATTTACTTTTTTCATGTGTGGAATGGCTTCTAAAGCACTCCTACTACTTAAGAATGGCTCTGTTATTTAATTAATAAAAATATTTTAATTTATGGATTTTCTTTCATCATGTGATCATTATATTTTCTTCATATCTGAAATTTGTTTTAATTTAATTTCCTTTGAAATAAATATTCAAATTTAGCCCCAAATTTGCGTTCATAATTTTATTGCTTTTTTATTAATAATCTGACAATTTGTTTAAGCTTCTAGACTCATGAGACATAGGCACATGCCTGCTAAAATTTATCTTTTATATCAATATTAAGATATTTGACTATTTAATTTATTATATCTATTTCCTCTAATATATGACTGTGGAGATGATAAAGTCTACAAGACATTTAAAATATTTTCATGTGCTATTAGTATTTCATATTTTGCAAGCTATCAATTTATTTGTAGAACCTTACATTGAAAAATTTATAGAGTGAAAAACTGTGATTTTCAAATATTTCCATGGCAAATCCTGCTCTATTCATGAAATAAGTTGATAACCTAGTTTTCTGCAAGTACAGTTTCTCAGTTGTATAAGTGAAAAGAGTTTAAAATATCCAGTCACATAAAATACAGGATTAAATCATTATACTAAAATGGAATCTCCTGTTTTAACCTAAAAATGGTTATGGAGGCCCTAAAGATTGGATCAATTGCAGACTAGAGTCACCACCATTGGGCAGTTATCAAGTAAGACTGAGTTTCAGTGCTATGCTGGCTAGAACTTTCAGGAGAGTGGCAGCAAATCTATTAATCTGCTGATTTTTGGTGTCTATTTTGCAAGCCTGATCAACAATATTGGAGGCCAGGGCAATTCCTTTGTTTTTTTCTAAGAAGCATGTTTTTATTTTTTTATTTTCAACTTAATTTCCAACAAAAAACCTCATTATAAAATTTCTACTTTTCAGATAAACATATCAAAAACAAAATTACATACAAGTCGTAGCTCATATTATTCACAAATTGTGGCACTGTGTTGGTAACAGGCTTTTCTTTACCAGGGAAAGAAATAATGTACTTTTTCTCCCCCAAAGCTTCCTTGTTGATATAGCACAGAATATGCTGGGATACCAGTTTCCAACACCAGAAGAAAAAGCAAAAAAAAAATGCTTGCATACATCAGTGCTAATAAAACCCTGACATTTCACCAAACAATCTTTAAAGGGTTTAGGCTACAGAATGCTAGAGCAAACTTATTTCATGATAACATTAACATATGCTAAATTACAGACACTTCAAATTTCAGTGTGGAATGAACACACTGCATATCTTAATGGCTTATATATAAATTATATCAGTTATTACCCAAACATGCACACTATATTTATTAGAATCCCCTATGCTTAAGATACTGAGAACAATTTAACTTTTAATACAATAGCTTAGTGAATTTACTACTGTTCCATTATAAGACAAACAATAAATGAGACTATATCAACTTCGCTAGAAGCTAATAGTTAAATCTAACTTACATATTATATTTTATAAATTAAACTAAGAGAGAGAAAATAATTTAAACTATTCTTTTGAGTTGTATTTAGATAAATAGATTTCTAAAGGTGAACAGAACACTTATTTACAGGGGATAAAGGTTTTAAATATAAAAGTTTATATTCTGTGTTATAGAATATAACATGAACTAAACAGTAACAAAAACATATTGAAATTTAAAAGTCAAAAACATGGAAAAATATTAGCCTGAAGTGGCAAATTTTCAAATAATCTAGGTAAAAAGGATTAATAAAGAATGTTACTCAAAAATATATATTTTATTTTTTCTCTTGCAATAGTTTATAAAGGCAAAAAATTCTAATTTAAAAAACATTAAAAATGCACTTTTTTGCACTGGGAATCAAATTTTCATCTATTTGAATCTAATTAAATAATTTCCTAATTACATGATATGAAAGTAAAAATTGGTTCATATTAAATGCTATATGTGAAAAGGTATGAGTGATTATTAGCAGACACAATTTAAAGTGGAACATTATTAGCAGTTGGCTTAACTTCAACTTCTAAAACTGCTTTTGAAAATATATAGTTTACTTTTATGCAATATATGGTGACTTCAGATTTTTCTATTCAGTATTTTGAATGTGAGATAATTTTCAAGGCTAAGTGTCTTTTAACAAAAAAAATCAGTATTTTAATTGTTTTATAAAATAATACATTTGTGAATTAAAAATTTGGGAACAATTAGAATTCATTTAATATTCATAGAAGATGCTATTAAAATACAGGAAGGCTGTTTTTCTTTATCCAAAGTTTGTGAATATGGCTTTGCTACCTCAATTGCAATTCTGAATTTGGAGACCACCTCCACCCCTTCTTCCTAGTTTAAGTCGTCTCTTTTCTCTATTGAGCCTCATTCTAACTATAAGCCTATCCCATTTGAAAACTGTTTCTCAAACTTGCCATTTACTGTAGCCTGCTATCTTAGGATTTTGCTGTACAATAGGACATACACTGAATTAAGCAAAGGAGTTCATATTCTAATACTGAATTTAACACTTTGATGTCTTCAGTGTTTTGCTTAGAATTAGTCCAGTGTTTATTGAGTCTATGTCCATTTTCATTTTCAGTTACTATCTCCCATTTAAGAGGTATGGATTCTTCTATCCTACCCATTCTTCTGGTTTGAAAAAGAATATCTAAGATCTGTTAACACCTTAGAGTGTGCATTTTAATACCTTCATTTAAGGTAACTATGAGAACACAGGATACAAAGGTATGCAAAGGAATGGCTGAGTTTTCAATATTTAGACATGGTGGTGTTAGAGAAATAATTTTAGGTTTAGGGGTTTTCTGTAAATCTGTAACTCATAAAAAGCATACTCTTTATTTGTTAGTCAACTCAATCAGTTTGTAATGTGTAGTCTGAAAGTCCAGACCCAAGAGTAAATTACCCAGTTGGAAAAACACACACAAAAGAAACAAACAAAAACAATTAAAGCTTCAAGTTTTTCATAAGAAATGTTTATCTAAAAGGTATTACCAGTTTATCAAATTTTGCATGTTACATACTTGTACTAATATTTTCATTTATCAAATATTATATAGGACATAATCTAAAAACATTAGTTGTTTATCTGAAATTCAAATGAAACTGGGTGCCCTATATATCATCTGACAACTTTGGTGATGAAGTTTTCTGATTTTCCTAACTTTCCCTTCACTTGCAGTATCCAAATGCCTATTTAAAGTCAAATCAAATAGATCTGTGCCATATGAACAGTTCGCAGTATTTAATGCTTTAGAAACACTGTCGTGCTCCCAGAGAACCCAGTTAACAAAGGAGATAATGGATATTAGTGCTGTACTTGAAGAAATCAGCTGTCAGTAACCACAGGAGTATCTACAGTCAAAAGCCAGTAGTCAGGGGAAGGTACCAGGATCCTAGAGATCATAAGAATCAAAGACAATTCTTATCAAACCACCTTTAATGAAGAGTCGATTTTCTTCTCACAAATTGCCTTTCCTTTTCCTTTGGTAGTAAGAATTTATGGTTTCCTTCCTTTTTGTGATGTTCCCTGTGGAAGCAGCATGCAATTTATAGATTATTCCCAAATCATCAAGCAGACATAAAAGAAAAAGTCTTAATGAGTCTACTAATTATCTAGGACACCCTACATATTCCCCAATGAGAAAAATCAGGGGCAATTCAAGGAAAGGAACCAAACATAAAGGATCTATACAGTCCCATGGAGACAAATATATGTAAAGGTACTTATTCACTTAGAGTCAATGACTAAAATGACAAAGGAAGAAAAAAATAAGTGTGTCAGCTTAATCTAATAAAACTGGAAAAATAAAGTCAATGAAATAGTAAATGAAATTAAAATTATTATATAGGTTTTTTTTTAATTTGTCATTGAAAGACAAATATGTAGTTGGTACTAAGTTATAAATACAACTTTTATACATACATGTGAAATATCAATTACTACCTGCACATTCAGGGTAAACCAAGATCAGGTAAACTATATAATTTTTTTCTGAAGGCACACAATAAATAACTAAAGGATTATTAATTTTTTTCTTGTCCATATCTTTAAATGAGTGCAATATATTCCTTTGATATGACCAACACTTAACAACAAGATAACAGTAAATGCTCCTATTATAGTATTTCCTGAACTGAGATCCCAACACTTTTGAATAATGTTCATCTATGTTGTGTTTGATTTTCTGTATATTATTCTATTGGCTACAATTAACTCAGTTCTTTCTCAGTGCTCTTATTGATGGACATTTGTTTGGGGCTTTTATGAAACAAAATCCATTATAAACATTCTTTTATATTTATGTACATATGAATTAATTTCTCTTTGTTATATATCTAACAGTGGAAAAACTGGATCACAGGGTAAATGTATATTTAATATTATATAAAAAAAACTGCCAGCTTTCAAAATTTACTGTAACATTTTACATCCCAACAACAAAACATGAGAAAACCACTTGTTCTTCCTTCTTTCTATGTGATGTTGAGAGGTTTTGTTCTTTTCCCCCTTAATTAGGCATTGAAATTTATGTAAAATGGTATCTCATTGTGATTATATTTTACATTTGTCTGCAGATTAATGATAATGAACAGTTTTCCATGTAATTATTGGACATAAATATATCTTTTATTTTAAACGATCTAAATTTTATGCCCAATTTTAAATTGGGCTTATTTTCTTTTTATTGATTTATTTTTTTAGATATTTTTATTTATTTATTTTAGATATTTGAATATGTTCTCTTAATAACTTCTTTGTCATATGCTTATATTGTGAATATAAAGGCATAAATCAGAGACATTACGGGTTCTGTTCTAAACACTACAATAAATCAAATATTGCAATGAAGTTAATCAAACAATATATTTGGTTTCCCAGTGCATTTAAAAATTATCTTTGCACTATATTTTGTTCTACTGAGTTTGTTATAACATTAAGTCTTAAAAAAACAAGGCCCATTCTTTAATTAAAATACTTTAGTGCTAAAAAATGCAATCCATATTTGAGCCTTCAGGGAGTCATAATTTGTTTTGCTGGTGAAGTGTCTTGCCTTGATCTTTCTGTCTTCTGATAACCCATCTTCCAGACTTTAACTCTGTCAGTTGCTCAGTTTCCTTAGATCATATCAATGAGGCCATGTTATACTTGTTCTTTAGTGACTGGCTTACTTCACTCAAATAAGTTTTTCAAGATTCATCCATTTTGTCACACATGTCAATAGTTATTCCTTCTTAACAGATGAGTAATATTCCATTGTATCTATATACCACAATTTGCTTATCCATTTATCTGTTGATGGATAATTGAGTTGCTTCTAATTTTTCTTCCTTTGATCTTGATGGCTTCTTACTGATCAGGGTGGTGATTCTTGAATGTTCGGTTAACTCTGGCAATTTCTTAAAAACAAACAAACAGAAAAACCCAGACTATTTCATTTGAGGCACTGAATGACCCTTTCATGAAGAAAATCTCTGTGACATGTGATGCTGTTTCACTAACAGTAAAGTTTCTTTCAAAATTGGAGTAATCCTCTCAAATCCTGCGAATGCTAAGTTTATATAATATTATAAATCCTGCATTGTAATTGTTCTCAACATATTTACCAGGAGTAGATTCCATCTCAAGAAACCACTTTTTTTTTTCATCCATAAGTAGAAACTCCTTATCTGTTAAAGTTTTATCATTAGATTGTAGCAATTCAGTCACATATTCGGGCTTAAATTCTAATTGTAGTTCTCTTGCTATTTCCACCACATCTTTGGTTACTTCCTTCACTGAAGTCTTGAACTACTCAAAGCTCATCCATGAAGGTTGGAATCAACTTCTTCTACCTTCTTTTAATGTTGATATTTTGATCTTCTTCCATGAATGTCAAATGTTCTTAATGGCGTTTTGAATGGTGAATCCTTTCCAGAAAGTTTTTAATTTACTTTGGCCAGATCCTTCAGAGAAATCACTATCTATGGCAGTTATATCCTTATGCAATGTATTTCTTGAATAATAAGTCTTGAAATTAAAAATTTCTCCTTGATCCAGGGGCTGCAGAATTGATGTTGTGTAAGCAGGAATGAAATCAACATGAATCTGTTTGTGCATCTCCATCAGAGCTCTAGGGTGAACAGGTTTATTACCAACGAGTGGTAATATTTTGAAAGGAATATTTTTTTACTGAGCAGTAGTTCTCAAGAGTGGGCTTAAAATGGGTCCAAGAATCACAGAGTGGGAATAGAAATGGCATCACTCTCTATTACCCTAGTGATCCACTAGTAAAAATTTCCTGCCTGTCCCTGTGACGTTATGCTCTGCTCTTCTAAATGTCTTATTTCCAAAGGAGGAGTGTTTCCAACAGAAGATGTAAAAAATATTCCATTGAACTGGAAGTTAAAATGCCATCATGCCTCTTTGGACTCCTCATGTGTCTGAATCAACAGGTAAAGATGGGTGTTACTGTACTTGCCGGTGTAATTGATCCTGATTATAGAGGAAATAGATCTGCTATTACAAAATGGAGGGAAAGTAGAGTGTGCCTGGAATATAGGACATCCCTTAGGATGACTGTTAGTGTTATCATCCCTTGTGAATAAAGTCAATGGAAAACTATGACTATGACTACTCAATTGAAGCAGGGCTATTAATGGACCATATGCTTCAGGAATGAAAGTTTAGGTCACCTCACCATGCAAGGAAATATGACCCACTGTGTTGTTTGCTGAAGATATGAAATCAGTAGTGGAAGGAGTTCATTATAAATATGAGCGATGACTTTGTGACCAGTTGCAGAAACAAGGACTGTAATTTTTATTGTTATTTTTGTTTTGTTACAAATATGTTAATATACAATAAATACATTTGTTTTTTCCCTTCTCATATAAAATAAGTTATATTAACCTTACTCCCAGTATTCAAGTTACAGGATATAAAGGATAAGTGTGAATATCACCCTGTGACTTGCATCCTCTTCTAGGGAAAGGGTTAGTGCATTTCCAGCTGTATGCAGGACAGTTGAATTATGTTAGACAAAAATGCAACTACATTATTGTATTTATTTAGAGATTTAGGATGGTTTATTATATGCATATGAATCTAATGCATGAATTCCAAAAATAGATATTGGATTATATTTGTAAAATTGTCTGTTCTTCTGGGCATATTAGATTGTATTAACTTCAGAGGTTTCACTTTTACTTGATTGAATTATGATTGGAGCTTTGATTGGACCATGTCAATAGAGGGCAGGGACTCATAGAGACAACTAAACGGCAAAGGAGATAGTCAGAGTTTTGATGCTGGAGCTCTGGGAAGTAAACACACAGGAGAAAAACACAGAGGAATAGAGACAGGTCCATAGACATGGTAGGGGGCCCAGGAAGACAGAGAGCCTGATAGTCTGCAGCTGACCTTGTGGAGAGGATAGAGCAGACGAGACTGGAAAGAAATGAGCCCTGGGAGAGAGACAAGACTTTTCCTAGCCTACAGCTGATGTTGGAAGAAGCAGGGACCATGGAGCCTTAAGAGGAAGAGGAAGGCTGATCCCTTGCAGATGTTAGCAGCCATCTTTCTCCAACACATGGCAACAGACTTTAGTGTGGAAAGTAAATTACACTTTATGGTCTGGTAATAGTAAGCTTCTACCCCAAATAAATGCCCTTTATAAAAACAAACAGTTTTCTGGTATTTTGCATCAGCACCCATTTGGCTGACTAATACACCATCCAATGCTTGGCACTCGAATGTCTAAACAGGTGTCTCTAGTGCGTTGGTATTTTCTTGGGCATTGGGCTTCAGGTAGGAGAAGTGAATCCAGCTGGCCATTCCTTTAACTTTACAGCTATGGGAGTAAGCAAACCCAGAGTTAGGTCCCTTCCACTTTTGCTCTAATTGAGAGTGAGGCCTGTTCTCTTGCCAGGTTTTGATTAATCCTGTTTTACTGTAAGTTTGGGCAAGTCATGATTGGGGGTAGAGAAAATTTTGTTCCTGAGCTCTTGGATGATTTGTTGAGTTTTTCTTAGGTTTACAATACATTTAGCGAGTGCTTGATTCCCTGATCTAGTACTAGATCCTGGGTGAGAAAATGCTGCCCATTGACCATTTTGAAGGGGCTAAACTGAAGTTGGGTTTTTGGAGCTATGCACAGCCTCAGCAAAGCCATGGGAAGATTGGTGACACAATGTGTAGCAGATTCCTGGCAAGGTTTGGCTAGAATTTGTTTCAGGGTTCAGTTGTTTTTTTCTACCTTCCCTGAGGATTGGGGTATCCAGGAACTATGAAGATGGTATTTCATTCTGAGGGCATTTGATAGACCCTGGGTTATTTTTCCTAGTAAAGACTGGCCCATTGTCACTTCTGAGGGACTTAGGCATCTGAACCTGGGCTTGATTTCATTTATGAAGGCTTTAGCTACTTCTTTTGCTGTTTCCCTTCTAGCAGGAAACTCTTCTACCCATGCAGTAAAGGTATGTGCTAGCACTAAGAGGCATTTATATCCCTGGCACAATGGCATATGGGCAAAATCTATCTGCCAGTCCTCCCCAGGGTATGATCCCCACAGCTGGACACGTGGGATTAAAGGAGGAGGTTTGTTAAGCTTTCTGTTGGTTGGCTTATTAATAGCACATAAGGAGCAATTTTTGGTAGCCCCACGTCCTCAAAAATCTTTTGGCCAAGCAAGTCAGGGCATCCTTCCCTAGATGAGTGGCTTGGTGGATTCTGTAAAGGACTTTCCACGGCTCTGATCTTGGCTGGTATCCCTAAACTTCTTTAACAAGCCACTCACTAGCTAGCTGCTTTAGTTTGCTCATCCTGGGTATGCTCTGGAGCCTTAGGTAGTGAGACAGGTTCCAGGATGAGGGCCAGAAGAGAGGCTAGGGCTTGCACTGCAGCTTTAGCTGTTGCATCTGCTCCTGTAGTTTCCCCTAGATACTGTGGTGTCTGCTCTTTGGTGCTCTGGGCAATGCATAACTGACATTTCTTGGGGCAACAGAACAACCTCTAGTAAATTCAGGACTTCCTGCTGGTGCTTAATAGGTAACCCATTGTTAGAAAGCAGCAGAATGGGCCTGGAGGACAAGGAACACGTAGTGTGCTTGGAGTCTGTGCAAATGTTGGCTCTTTTCCCAGCTGCTGGTATTAAGCCTTGGGTTAGGGCAATTAGCTCTGCCTTTCTGGGCTGAGGTCCAGGGGTAAGGGCTTGGCCTTCTATAGTTTTAAACAGAGACCACTGCATAGCCGGCCATTAAAGTTCCTTCCCTAATAAAACTGCTTCCATAGGTGAACCATTCAAATTCTAGGTTTCTTAGATTGTCATCTTTTAAATATGGCCTGCTTGAGTAGTTTTGGTTAAGAGTTTCAAGGCAGGAGTGGAGTAGGGGCCCCTTGGCATATGACCAGTAGCAGGGTAGCTGGGTTTAAGGTTTGACACACCCTTACTTGCACCTCAGGCATCTCTAGTAATTGAGCCTGTTGGTTAATTAACTGGCTACCTGCAAGCCATTGATGGCCCATGGCTTCAAGTACATCTTATACCTGGTGGAAGGGTAGGTACTACTGGAAAAATGGGAATCACAAAGTTATTAATTGCAATTAAGTCCTAAACTTACCTGTAGGGTATTTGGCTTCCTCACTGGAAGTATAGGGGTATTTCAGAGAGACTAGTAGGGAATTAGAAGGTAAATTTCTAAAAACTTTTTTATCATGGGCTTGAGTCTGTTCATTGCTTCTTTCTTTAGAGAATACAGTTTTCTGTGAGGATACGGTAAATGGTCATTATAGGAGATGGAAACTGGGGAAACCTGGAGAGTTCATCTAGGTACCTCAGTTTCCCAGACCATAGGATTTACTGTCCTACTTCTTTTCTGGGTTATAGCCATTGACATGGCATCTGGCTCTTTATTTAGAATCATGGCCAAGCACAAAGCTTCACATTCTTCCTTTGAGCACTGGGTTACAGCCATTCTAGAGGTTTTATTTATTCTTACTAATTGGATGCATGCTCCCAGGGTACAAAGTAAGTTACATCTTTACAGTAATTATGTAAGGAATCTATTGATATGAAAGTAGTCAAGCAGTCCACAGAACAGATCATTCTTAGAGTTTCTGGGAGAGAAGTCTAACCATTTATGACACAAGATTTACTTATCAGCCATGAGCTCACAGTTATTTCTCAAGGCTTGCATTAAGCAATGAAATGCTGCTGTGACTGGAAGAGGAAAAAACTGGAAGAGCTGGGGGGAAAATGCGAAGCCATTTTAGCTACACCACAGAAGCAAGAAGCTTAGAGCAAGACACACTGGAAGAGAAGGGAGAGACTAGCAGATGCTTCCATGTACCCTGCCATGTGACAGAAGAATCCTCGATCACTAGCAGCTAGTCTTTGGGGAGAATGTGTCACCTGATGATGCCTTAATTTGGACATTTTTCTCACCTCAAAACTGTAAGCTTGTAAATTCCCATAGTTAAAAGTCAACACATTGTATGGTATCTGCTTTTGGCAGCTTAGCAAATGAAAACAATAGGCAATTTCTTATCGCTAACCACGGATCTCAGGTTATTGAGAAGACATTTATAACATGATGAAAGAGAGAGAAAAGTCAGGCAAAACTCTCCTTCAAAAATGAAGGAGAAATACTTACATGGCAAGGGAGATGCCATGATCATGAAATTGGTTTTCCCAGGGCGAGGCTTATACACTGCACTCCAGATGTGCTGACCCCTGCGATTTCCCCAAATCTGGGAAATTGGACTGCATAATTTGTGGTAGTGGGGGACTGTGTTCACGCTCTCCCCTGAAAAAAAAAATGAAGGAGAATCTTGATATTCCTTGGTACATAAAAGCTGAGGCACATCATCACTAATTCACCTGCCCTACTAGGAATATTGAGTACTCATTGAGTCTGAAATAAAACTATACCAGAGAGTAACTCAGGCTAAATGAAAAAATAAAAAGTATTTATAAAGATACATAGGTAAATAAAAATTCCAGTATTATAAATTTAATTTGTAACTCTTCTTTTTGTTCCTATATGATTTAAACAAACAAATGCAAAAACAATCATTATAAATTAATTTTAATAAGGTAAAAATGTATAAAGCTGTATTAATAAATTTGTGACAATAACAACATTAGAAGGAGGGATGGACTGTTAGAAACAGTGAAATAAAAGAGAAGCACTTAAAAGTGAACAACACAAAAAAGCAATTAAGCACAAAAGAAAGCTGTAATCAAGGAAAAAGGCAACATATATAACCTATTGGATGAAATGCTCCAATTAAAGGCAGAGATTGACAGAATGGATTTTAAAAAAGAAAAACATAACCCAACTATATGCTGTCTACAGGTGACTCACTTTATTATTTATTTTTTTTAAATATATATTTTTTTATTTTTAAATATACTTAGATTGCATAAATGTTACATAAAACATATGGGGATTCCCATATGTCCCTCTCACCACACCTCCCAAACCCTCTCACACAAATGGCATCCTTCATTAGTGTGGCACATTCATTGCAATTGATAAACACACCCTGGGGCATTGCCACTGATTGGACCATAGTTTACATAGTAGTTTACACTGTCTTCCACACTATTCTGCAGGTTATAGGAAGATATATAATGGCCTATATCTGGCATTGCAATGTCATTCAAGATGATTCCCAAGTCCTGAAAAAGCCCCCATATTACACCTATTTTTCTCTCTCTCTCCCCTCAGAGCCCCCAGTGGCCACTGTCTCCACATCAATGTTGTAATTTCTTCCAGTGCTAGAATCACAATAAGTTTATAGTAGAATACCAGTAAGTCCACTCTATTTTATAGTTCATTCCCCAATCCTGAGAATTATGGGGTGGTGATGTCCACTCTACCTCTAATTGAAAGGGAGCTTCAATCCCATACAGCTGATGGATGGGACTCTCTTGCTTGCAGTTGTAGGCGCTCTCATTTATTTGGTATGGTGTTGTCAATCCTCACTTTCTTTTTAGTTGTCCTAGGTGACTCCAATGAGCTGGACAGTAAGTGTTGCAACTCCACTGAGGCTCAGGGCCCAGCTGGCACATGGACAATCAAAAGATTCAAGTCTCTTGGATGTATACATACCAACTCCAGCACCAAGTATCGGTTCAAATAGCAGGGACAGATGATACATGTGTAGGGAAGCCATATTGAGTTCAACTCTGTCACTCTCAGGAACACAAACTCCAAAGTAGGGCTCACTGGCAAGGCACCAAACTCCCTAGCTATCTGTCCTGACTGTAGGACTTGGGTGTCTCCAGAGCCCTCAGGAGCCCCACTATTTGGGGGTAGAAATCCACTTTGGAAGTATATGAGATCCTGCTGAGATGTGCAAAAGTGTTACCTTTGGGATGACCTCCAGACTCACTTTGAAGTCTCTTAGCTATATAAACTCATTTGTCTTTACCTTTTCCCCCTTTTACTTGAGTTCTTTATCCAGTTACATTGTGAGTTGGTTCTTGGTAGTTATCCCTCATTTCCAGGGAAGCTCATCCTCAGTACTCATGTTCCACACTTGGGGGAATGTAATGCATTTATTTGCTGAGTATGACTTAGAGAGAGGCCACATTTGAGCAACCAGGAGGCTCTCAGGAGGCAACTCTTAGGACACTAGGATAACTTTCACAACACTAGGATAACTTTCAATTTCAAGAGCAAAGCTCACAAACATAATCGTCAATATCAAGAGCCCATCATTGGACCATTTAGATCAAAAGGTATGAATAGAGAAAATGAGATGAAAAAAGAGGTGAGGTTGCTAAGTTAATATTAAAAAAATACTTTAAATTAAAACTGTTAATAGACAAAGACAGCATTACAATTATTAAAATGTTATTAATCTAGATATAACAATTACAAACTTTAGGCACCAAAGAGCAGAGCAACCAAATAATGAAAGAAAAATGGACAAAATTGAGGAGAGAGATCCAGTTTCTATAATAATAGTTGCAAATTCAGTACTCCATTTTCAATAATGGATAAAATAATTAGATTGAAGATTAATAATAACACAGCCGACTTTTGAAAAACACTCTAAAAAAACTAGACCTAACAGATTTACACAAATCATTGCACCCCAAAACCGTAGACAACATATTATTCTCAAGTGCTCATGGAATATTCTATAGGATGCACCATTGATGAGGCCATAAAATGAGACTCAATAAATTTTAAAAGTTTGAATTCATGCAAATTATCTTCACTGACCACAATGAAATGAAATTAGATTTCAAAATGAAAAAAAAAAAAAATCAGCCAGAGCCACAAGCCCAAAATAAAGTAAGAATATTCTCTTCAATAAGAGTTGCTGAGACAACTGTATGTTCACATGCAAGAATATGAAGTTGGACTTCTTCCTCACATCATATACAAAAATTTACTCAAATGTCTAAAAACCAAGCTTAAACTATATAAATTTAGAAGAAAATATACAAGCAAATCTTCATAATTATTATTTGGCAAAGGATTCCTATATCTGCCACCAAAAGCTAAACAACAAAAAGAAAAATAAAGATAAATTGTACATCACAAAAATTGGAATCTTTTGTGCAAAAACAAATACTATTAATAAACAGAAAATTCAATCTAACAAATCAGAAGAAAATATTTGCAAATTATATATGATAATATTCTAGTATTTAGTATAACTAATAGATGTAAAATCCTCTTATAAATCAACAAAAAGCCAAAAAATCCAATTAAAATATGGACAAGAAGTTGAACATACATTTCTCAAAAAAAGATTTGCAAATGGCAAAAGGCACATAAAAATGATCTCAACATCATTAGTCATTAGGGGATTGCAAATCAAAGCATGTGAGATAAAATTTCACATACACTAGGACAAACATTTTTAAAAAATGAAAATAATTTTGGCAAAGAGTTGGATAAATCTAAACCCTTGTACATTACTGGAGGGAATATAAAATGGTACAGCCCCTGTGTAAAACAGTTAAGAAATGTTAAAAAAGCTAAACATAGATTTATCATGTGACACAGCATTGCAAATCTAGGTATAATCTTGAGGAACTGAAAAAAATTTCAAACAAATAGTAGTACATAAATTTATATACCATCATTAATCACTAGTAGCCAAATTATGGAAATAAGCCAAATGGTCATCACAGAGGAATGGAAGACAAAATATAGTATATACAAAAATTCAATTTTCAGCCATAAAAATGAATGACATCTTGCTACATACTACAACATGGATGAACCTTGAAAATATTATGCTAATTTAGAGAAGCCAATTACCAAAGGTTACATATTTTATGATTGAACTCATATGAAATATCCAGAATAGGCAAATTCATAGTGACCAAAAGGAGATTTATGTATACCAGAATATGTGGCATTGGGAGAACAAGGAGTGGCTTCTTAATTGGCTTGGGATCTCCTTTGATGGTGATAAAAATGTTTTGGACTGGATACAGGTGATGGTTGCTAAACACTGTGAGTGTACTGTCAATGAATTGTACACTTTAAAATGATTAGTTTTATATTTTTAAAATTTCACCAACGTAAAAATATTTGAAATACACATTTGACCTCTTTTATATATATATTGTCTACTAATGCCCTGCTTATCTCATTCTTCACTCTTGTGAATTTCAGGATGTATCAGTCAAGGTTCTCCAGAGGAAACAAAAACAACAGAATAATGTATGTATGTATTAAGAGATTTATTACAAGGAATTGGTTCCTATGATTGTGGGGACTGGAAATTCTGGTAACAGTGATGCTGGAGTCTTGAATGAGGATTCCTTAGGCTGAATACAGAGAAAGGATAGGAGGGTGTAGACTTGAAGCAAAATTCCTTTTGAATAGTGGAACCCTCAGTTGTAGTACTTAAAATCTACTGATCAATTGAGACTAACCATTACTGAAGATAATCTCCCTTATTTAAAGTCAATTGATTGTAGATTCTAATCTCATCTATAAAATAGATATACAGCAAGAACTCTTCCAGTGTTTGACCTACAACTGAACACCATAATCTATACATGTTGACATATAAAATTAACCAACATATATCATTTTTAGAGTTGTATTGTTTTCTAATTAAACAAATAAAATATACATTCTATGAGGGCAGAGGATTTTGGAGTCTGATGCAAAAAATGAAATACACACCCAGATTGATAGAATGAGTTAAAAATCAATCCAATATGTGATTTATATTAGTTATTACATTTTTATTATGTCAATTATATATATTTTAGCTTTAAGCAATTTCTTTTTAGTTCACGTTTTTCCTTTTTGAGCAACTCAGTCTCAAATACTATTGACCATATTTATCTTGTTTACCAGTTTTTCTTAATATGCCATCATGCCAAAACAAAGCAGATAGACAAACTAAGTAGACTTGATTTGTGTAAATTATTGTGCATGCCTGGAGATTTTTCTCTGTAATTATTCAGCTACAAAGAAAGCATAATATATAGAAAAGTGTTTTTTTTTAATGGATTGTTTGTTTGAAACAAAGTAGAGTTGAAAATGACATAAATATCTGTCCCCAAAGCATTGTAGTAACTGAGTGTAAAACAATGAGAAAAGTGTACATTACATCAATAGAATGTTCAGGAGTTCATGACAGTTTTGCTTACCATCCTTCTATGTATACTTTATTGCTGAATGGTATCTTAGCACATAGTGGCTTTACTGAGATTTTGGATGCTTTGTAATGAAATATTTTATCCTATGATATTTTGTCCTCAAGATGTTGTTCTTTCTTCATCAATATAATATACTCCAAACTCAATAAAATAATATTAGAGAATATGTCAATATTATTTGTGGTTCTCACAATAGCTTTTCTTTACCAAGTTTTCCTCAGTTTTCATCTTTATTGAATCCTTAAGTCTTTCCAAACAGGCAACTTGCATAGCTTTTCTTTTTATCCTTCCTTCCATTCCCTATATTTTCTGCATTTGTTTACTTCCTAACATTGATTCTTTCTAAACTACCTGTTTTCTGTGCACCTGAAATATGTACATGAAAACCAGTAAGTAGTATATTATTTATACAAGGAGTCAGGAAACAAAGTCTAGTGCTAATGATCAAATTTATCACATATACATGAGTAATACATAGTGAAGAACAAATGCTTATTACAGTAGAAATGAATAATAACAGAGCAAATAAATTTTTGATGGGATCATCAGGATACAGATAACTCATTTTCTCATTCTCAATCTATCACTGT
>JAQZBX010001929.1:33856-76963 GCA_029593785.1 Cabassous unicinctus | reverse complement strand
CCCAGACTCCTCAGGATTAGGGAAAGAGCTATGGACTAGAGTGGACTTACTGGTATTCTCTTGTAGACATATTGTGATTCAAGCAATGGAAGACATTACAACATTGATGTGGCCACTGGATGCTCTGGGGGCAGGGAGAGGGAAAAGCAGTTGTAATACAGGGGCTTTTTCAGGACTTGGAAATTATCCTGAGTGACATTACAATGACAGATATAGGCCATTTTACATCATAATATAACATGCAGAACTGTGTGGAAGAGAGTGTTGTCTACAATGTGAACTATGGTCCATGCTTAGTGGCAAAGCCCCAGGATGTGTATATCCATTGCAGTTGATGTGCCACACTAATGAAAGATGTTTATGTGGGAGGTTGTGGGAGGTGTGGGAGGTGGGGAACATGGGGATCCCTATAATTTTTGTGTAACATTTATGTAATCTAAGCATCTTTTTAAAAAAATTAATTAATTAATTAAAAAAGGAAGAAATTAAAATTTCACTTCTCTTATAATATGTGCCATAATAATTAGACTGCTGATAAATTTTTTCTCATGGAAAATATGGAAAAAATGGCTTAGTTATCCTATTATGTAAAAGTCTTTGATTTACTTAAAAACTAAATTAATAAAATATATCAGGAAACAAATATATACCATAGCCTGGTACTAGGGAAACAAATGAAAACAAGACAGGGTCCCTATTTAAATTTAATAATTATAGATACAAAAATATTTTTAAAAGTTTGAAAAAGTATTTTATATACTGTGAACTTGCTAAAGACTACTGTGGTTGGAAAAAATTGCTTGCTTCTGTTATATTCATTTAGTATTTGTTGGTTTCAGATAAAACTCACCTCTGACTTAAATTAAGAAGGAAAAAATAAGAATTTACTAGATTCGATTTGGGCAACTCACAGCCTTAAAGACAAAACCCACATTCTGGGCCACAGGAAAGATAGAATCCAAGGAAGTTCACAAGAAACAGTATCAGAAAATAACATAAAGTCTGTAGGGCAGTAACTATACAGTTAACCACTGATGGTTTATTTTGATCTAAGCTTCTTTGATCAAGAGCCAGAAATCCTCAAAATAGAACCTGTTTGTTTTAGCTTGAGTCACATGATCAAACCACCTTGATTGCTATGTCCATCTACAAAGGGGGCAGTGAACAAACGTTGGTTTCCATGATAAATTTAAGATGCTGCTACCCAACCATTTGAGATGCCACTATCCAACAATAAAGCAGATTGGGTAGGCATAAAAACAATTGTTTGATTCCTACTACACACACACACACATATACACACATCCCATTTTTATTCCCATATAGACAATTTTAATGCCCTCTTTTAATATAATTTACTTTTTCATTAGTGACCATATACATACTCATGCATTCCTCAAATGTAACCAAATCAGATTCATGTTTCCTAACTGAACAGATATTCAGTTCAGGAAATATGGGTGAATCTGATTGTTTTCTAGTTTTTTCATGAATCTCTCCTAATATTCTGCAATCTATTCACTAAATGTTTACCATCAGAGTATACCATATAAAGTAGTAATGAAAAAGAAGAGGGGAGAAGTAGAAAAAATATATCCATTATATATGTATACACACACAAAAGGAAAATAATGTGAAGGATATAGGTAGATATTACCATTCCATTCATCAGGACATGCTTTCCAAGTTTCAAGTGCTTTTGGCCAACACCATAGTACCACTGAATGTGGTCCTGTTCTCTACTCAGAGGGATAGCTATACTTAATTCTTGAACCTCTGAGATGCCCGTGCCCTTGATTGTGCTCACTGTATTATGTAAGGAATTAAGGAGTCAAGAAGGTAGAAAAACACTCACACAAAAAGAAAGCCAGAAATTTAAATAACTGAAAAACCCTTCATAGAAGAGAACTTAACCCTTATAGAGTAGCAGGAGGAGGAGCAAGGTATCATGGCTACATCTAAAAAATTTAGTGGGCATTTGTGGACTGGTATATGAGGTTGGATTTCTGAGTAGCCCCAGTCACAGAAGAAAT
The DNA here is from genome assembly GCA_029593785.1 of Cabassous unicinctus. Lineage (NCBI taxonomy): Eukaryota > Metazoa > Chordata > Mammalia > Cingulata > Chlamyphoridae > Cabassous > Cabassous unicinctus. The sequence continues at coordinate 74,930 of JAQZBX010001929.1, read as the reverse complement.
AAGAACCTATTCACTAATTCTTTCACATGGGTCTTCACCAAGTATCTGAAAGTATGCAGAAGGCCGAGGGGTCAGGCAAGAAAATGGAGACATTCTACCCATCCATGATTCATATAACCTCCATAAAATTCAATGCAGCTGCTATTTGAGGAGAACTGAAAAGTAATCAATTCAAGATGTTTGGGATTTCAGCTGCTGATGCCAAGAGACAAGTAAGGAGAGCTGAATGAAATTTAATTGTGACACTCAATAACTACAATTCCCTAAGTTTGGGGTGAAACAAGAGAGCTGAAAATATATATCTGAGTCATTCTAGACCTTCACAAAATGTAAAGCATGCCTACTTGGAAGCTAAGGACAAGTCTGAGGGTTAGAGAAAGATCTCCAAAGCAGAGACAGACTGAGAGAGGGCTGGAGAGCTAAGGAAAACTCCTCGTTGACCTAAAACGTAGTCACCGGGCTGTAAAGCAGAAAGAGAGATGTCCCACAGTTACTAAGCTAGTGGCTTCTCTGTAAAGCACAGAGATCTCTGAGATCATGAAAGGACTCAAGTTCCACATGCCTCTGAAACAAAAGTTCTGTTTCCTTCTCAAAATTCTTGAAGGCAAGTAGCGACTAAAATCAAATTAAAATTGGATAGTCTAACTCCAACACAAACACAGATAATATTTACTCATCACCTTACTTCAGTAACCTATCAAAAGAAGGGGTGATCTTTTTGGGAAGTAAATGAAGAGAGAATGAGGTAGAAACATATTTGAGGAAAAAAGCTTAGGACATACGAAAAACTGAAAGACATCAACCTACAGATTGAAGAAGCCCCATTCATTTATACAATTTTATACATTACTGTTTGATATCCAAAGCCAGACTCTTAAGGCACATCTCAGACTGTCCTTTCCCTCACACACCACATACAGAAGAAAAGCTATACATAAGTATGTAAGCTGTATACTTCTTTTATATATATGTGTGTGTGTGTGTATGTACGTATATCTGTAAAATAAATAATTTTGCAAAAATGTTTATGAAACCAGCATTACCAAATATTTAATCATTTAAATAATTTGATACAGGTTAATTAGTATTATGAATATACATCAGAGCTGTGAGAAAACCATAATTGTCACACACTGTAGGTTCAAAATCAAATGACTCATGGTTTCTTTTAATAGACTATTCCTCAATTTAATATGAAATATCTTTGTATGTTGTACAGTTGTTATGGCTATACTAATAAAAAATGCTTTTTACAAGGTTTTTAGCTTAGAGGCTAAAGAAGTTACGAATGGCCAAATCAAGGTGATGAAATTCAACAATATATAGACAAATGCCTATACACCAACTCAGAGGATGCGGACAAAATAAAAAATCTAACAAATGTAAGCAAAAATCTAAACAACTTTTCAAAACCACCCACAACATTCTTTCTTTTTTTTTCTTTTGAGTGGAGTATGTAGATATGTCTCATATGCAGAAGAATTTTTTTCATTTTATTGACATTATTGTCATTTGTAGTCCTAATAAGATCTGCGCTGCTGAGAAAAAATATATATATATTTATCCATTTTTAAATTGTTTAAATGGGAAGACCAAATCAATCTATGATCATGTTATAAATATTTAGAAAGTTATCATTTTCCCTACAATAATTATACATAGATTCATGGTCTTTCTAGAGTTTTTCAAGTATATTTAGTCCTGATAAAGTCATTTTAAAGTGTTATTCAGTCTTTTAACATTTATCAACTGTAGAAAGGGTCATGGGGATGCAAATAGTTCAGGTTTTGTTTTGTTTTCTCAAAAGTTATTGATTCTTGATTGTGGTCTCTACGTGTATGTTGAGTCAGGAAAAGGAGGGGAGGAGGTATCATTTTACATGATAAGGATGGCTGAACATAATTGCATTTGTGTCTGAACAATGCATCAAACTATATTTCAAATATGCTGGGGTCAGCAAAATTTCCAGTGAATTTTTGTAAGCATTGAATGTGCCTCATCTCCAGAGGAGGGAGGAAAGATTTATGCTAGTAACTTTCAGAAAAAGGTAATTAAAGGTTCAAATGAAAATACCACACACCACTAAGTAAAAAGAACCCATAAAATGAATAAGCAATAATATTATAATTTATGATGCTCTTCATGTGTGAATTGCTCACAGGGTTATTCAACAGGGCAGTTCAATTTAAAGCACTTATTCTGCAGCCTATAAATAGGGGAAACTCCCTCACATTGAAAAAGGAGCTATCCATTTAGAGGAGGATTCTAGTCAAAACAAGAAGTAGTTTGTTTGGTTTTGTTTTACTTGCTTTAGAGCCCTTGCTTATTTTATCATATCTAGAAAAAATTCAGCCAAGAAACTTTTAAGAGTAATGCCCATGGCAATCAATTGTCTTCCGTGAAAAGAGGCAAAATCAGATCTGTTAGTGATATTACTAAATTTATGTAAGATATTTATAAATAAGTTGACAGAAAATTAAGCTAATATTCTAGAGCTGTGCTGTTCATTGGGAGTGGCCACTAGACAAATATTGTTATTTAAGTGTAAATTTATTAAAATTAAATAAAACTGAAAAGTGATATCCTCTATCACAATAGCCACATTTCAATTGCTCAGGAGCCGTATGTGGCTATGGATTACCATATGGGACATTGCAGACATGAAACATTTTCATCATCTCAGAAAGTTTTATTGGACTGTGTTGGTCTAGAGTCCATCAGACTCTATGTGCATGTGCATGCTCACCATAAATTGATATGTAGTTATGGGTTTTTCTTCTACACTTTCAAAAACCAACAAACAAATGTTTTACCAAATATCACATACTTACAAATTTTTTGCAGAAAAGCTACTGTATATTTTGGACCATATTATTATAAGTAATCTGAATTTTCATTATATTATTTTACAGAAAACATTCTAGGAAAATTTATGAATTTAATAAAATATTTTTATTTTTTCTGTGTAAAGTGTAATTATTTAAAAATATTCATTTTCCTTACTATTTAATATTGATCCATTTGCCACTCTCAAATTTTGAATCATTTTCATTGTCTGTGATAATCTTACATCATTAATTTACAATAATTATACTTCAGCTAGGTCAAGAAATACATTACTAAAAATCACAAAAGATTTGTTTACTCTGTTTCAAAATGAAACATAGAATAAATTCTACAAAAGCAAAAATTGAGTGTAAGACTTAACATTAACTAGATTATAGACCATTGTGCATTGAGAGTCTAAATACAGTTTCATCATTAATTTTATTTGATTATTTTTATGCTTTCTTATAAAATAAATTACATATGGAAAAGAAAATAACGTAGCAGAGGTACAATAGTTATCAGGCAAAATCATGCCATAAGTGTTATAAAACACAATTTACATATCATTTAAATGCAATTTAAACACAGTCTGATTGATTGTTCCTCCTTTATATAAGGTTTGTCGCTTATGTTACTCTTTTCTTCATCGTTTAGAACACCCCTTTCACTAAGATTTAGTCCAGGAAGCTGCCGTTTTGGAACTGTAATTTGAATGAAGAATTCAAATTACTAGGTGAAAAGAACCCATAAATGGGTTCTTTAGATTATGACCACAATCTAAAGCTTAGCTTTGCACTTCCTTTTAAAGGTAGTTGTTGATATTTTTATGCAAAAGAAGAATGATACATCCGATAAGAGACAAAAAGATTTGATAGTTCTGAGGAGAATTATATTTTAGTATTTGCTTCAAAATAGTGATTAGCATTCATTGGGTAGTAACGGTATTTCTGTCTTAGAAGAGTGGAGATAGCATTTGTTTATTCATAAGATATTTAATGAACTCGATCTACTATGTGACAGGAATTGTGCAGGACCTTCCCACGCAGCAAGGTTTGTATAATGCACAGGCCATTGTGGATGAGGGGAAGTGGTTTTATTCTTGTGATGATCAAATTTCTTTCATAAACGTGAATGTGACTACAGCAGGATTTCTCAACTTCAGCTCTATTGACATTTTGGGCCAGATAATTCTTGCTGAGGGGAGCTGTCTTGTGCATTTAGGACAGTTAGCAGTATTTCTGGCTTCTTCCAACTAGATGCCAGTAGCACCTCCTCCTAGTTGTGACAACTAAAATTATCTGTGAGCATTTACACATGTCCCTTGGGGAGTAAAAATGCCTCCAGCTGATAACCAGCAGACTAAACTAAAATTATTGACAACTACCAAGATGAAGATTTTCACAAAATTGCTCAACAATGACCATCTCTCACAGGTAATCTATCAAATGGTGATAGAAATTGTTTCTCTCAAGGCAGATGGAGTTAAAACGCACAGCCATGACTAGTGTTTACTGTTTACAAGATGGAGACAATTTAGATTAATAATATTATAGTAACTCTGAAAGTATTTTTTGATATATGCCATGGAGTACATAAGCAAATTTCTTAGGGGAAAACTGGAGGTCATGTAGATGTGCTATAAAAATTCTCAACAGCAAACTAAATAAAATAATTGAAACAGTAGGTGATATAATAAAATTATGTCTGTGGGTTAAACTGTTTGGTGCTTGTACTGAAAAATTACATATCTCCCCACTCATTTCCTTAGTTGTAAAGTGCAAACATATCTAAATTGGCAACAAAGTCCACGGCATGAAAAGTTAAGTATAAAGCCAGACTTATCTAGGAAAATAAAAAATAATAATATTTATATGGGAAGCCATGTCATATCAGAAATGATTGAGGAAAAAACAGATGCCCGAATGTAAAACGAGATTATAGTACCAGCAGAAGTCCATGGACAAGGAAGATACTGAGAGTATCTAAATTTCGTGAATTTAATTGTTGGTAATGATGCAGCAAATGCTTTTACATCCAGTTACTGTAAAATTTGCAACCAATTACTATAAAACTCATTTGTATAATTTCATTAGGTCTATCTTGATGGAAAACTACTTTTATGAGGAAGAAAGACATGTTCATGAATAAATTACAATTCAATGTGTTAATTATGATTATAAATATAGAAAATACCATATATTATCTATGCTTGTCTCCTTTATTGTTTATTCTCCCAACCCAGGTCATTAAACTAAGATATCAACAATAGTTGGTTCTTATTCATTTTTATTTACAATATCTAGTAAAATACCTGGTTTACTAGGTATAAATGCATAAAAATGAGTACTATTTTATTCCAAAACCCGTGCTGAACATTAGAAATCAAAATAACATTGGTACAAGGTGGCTTTCCTCACCAAATTACTCATATATCTCTCTGGATGTACATTTACAATAGTCTAAACAAATTACCAGAAACTGGAGTAAGAAATGATTAATTTCTATTGGAGTATTTAAGGATTTTCTGAAATGAGCTATAATGTAAGCCAATTCTTGAAAAAGATTAAGGTTGTATTAGAGGTACATGATTAGTGGGGGCAGAAATAATGAAAGAATTTTCAACTAGAGAACAAGAAGAAAAGATAAAGAAACCAGTCTTTTAGGGAAGTATATCAGCTGAAATATAAAATGCAATTGGGAAATGTCAAGAGATGAGCCTGGAGATAGAAATAGAAGCTGAATGTAATGGACCATACAGAACATTCCAAGGAGGGTAATCTTTAAGTAATGGAGTTTCAATTACAATATTAATGATCATATTTGTAAAGTAGAAAGCTCAGTCTAGTAACAGCACAAAGATAATCCTAGAGGAATTTAAGAAGATCCATGTGTACTATTTATAAAACTATTTCAGTTGTTAGGTAAGAGATAATGTTGAAAGACTGAACTAAATTATTGTGGGGCAGTAGAGTTCATAGATATACAAAGAGTTGATGAGACAGTGTTTTATGACCAAATTATTGACTAAAGGAGAGGAACATTTAAAAATGGTCCATAAGCTTTTGGAATGCAAGATTACTGGTATTATTAACTGAAAAAAAAACATGATCCAGAAGGCAAAACAAGTTATTATTAGATGGACGTGATAATGAATTAAGAAATTAGTTTTAAAAATTATCTAGGGAAAATTCATTCTTTCTTTTTTGAGTAAATAACCTACTGAAATAATAGAAATGTGAGATTATTTCAGAATAGACCATGAAGAAAAGGGATGAAAAAGACATACAGTTAAGTTGAAGAATATATAGGGTATTAGAATCATTTACCTACAGGGAGTGAGAGAAAACCTTGCAAAGCTGACCCCATGGTGTTGGCAAAATTAGAGATGGAAAAGAAGAGAAAAATAATACTAAGAGAGAATTTTAATTCTACTTCAAAGATATGACTATGAAAATATAAAATAAAGCTCCAGTTTCAATCATAGTTACAAATATGTTAAACTCGAGAGAAATCCAGACTGAACATAAGATATTAGTGAATGTGCTAGTATTAAAATATGTCTATAAATTTTCTGACAGTCCTTCCTTCAAAAAGCAAAGCCTAAATCTTCTCCCATTGATGTAGTTTGGTCTTAATGACTCATTTTCAGCCAAAAGAATGCTGCAGAAGTGATGTCTGGTGACTTCCATGGCTAAATCATAAAAATGGTAGCTTCCACCTGGCTCTTCACCTGAATGCTAAATTTTTGGTCAAGTAATAATGCAATTGAAGAGTGCTCATGAGCTAGATAAACTGTAAGATCATTAGTGTTATTAGGGAAAGGAATTTCAAGGGAGTGTTAAGGTGAAAATCAACACTGCAGGGAGTTAGAAATTGGAGAAAATAAATGCAGACTCAGTGTGCCTAGGTGTTTGGTTATGAAGCTGTACCATATGAAGGGAATTACTGAGTAATAATGAAAAGTTGAAGGGCAGAATATCTGGTAGATAGTTGATAACACAGATCTTAACCTTAGTAAGAATTTTGAGCATGAACTATTCACGTTATACTTGCTTTGGTGTATTGATTTAGGAAAACCATTAGGAAAAATGATATCTCATACAATTAGAGGCAAATTAAGGTTTTAAAAAAAGAAGCAAATATTTAACTTTCACATATGATATTCTTTAATTCTAACAGGACACAGTTGGCATTGCTTTCACTGTCTTTCAGTTATAACAATATGAGATGCAGTGACTGTAAGTGGTTTGTTCTAGGCCACACAATGGGACAGTGGGAGATTTGAGACATGCGTTCTTGATGAATAATGCACACAATTTTCTTATTGGGATGATTACACATTTTTCCTATGCCAATAATCTCCAGAAAGCAACAAAACAAAGCAAATAAAAACAAACAAAAATCTTATTGCTTCAAAAGTAAAAGAAATGCTTAAGTTTACTTTTTGCTTTACTAAGCCAATGTGATAATCATTCTTCAAAAATGTTAGTTTAACTCCAGCAAATATTAGAGTTTAAAAGTTCAATGGACTTTACAAAACCCCTTAAATTTTAAAGTCCCATTAACTATTTGTACTAGAAATATCAACATGACATTCCCACAGTTCTTTACATCTCTTTATGATTTCTTTAGATTTTAAAATATCATTCTAAACATCAAGCAATAAAACTGCAGCTTCTAGGAAAAATAGCATTTAGTCATTTTGAATTAACATATCAGACATTACAGCAAAATTTTAAAAATGTATCTAAATAATAGCAATGATATAAATCATTCAATTTTACCAAGTACAGTATGCACTAGAATGTTTATTTTCAAACTAAGACTATACAGTGTCTTAACAGAATCAGAGAAACAATTTACATATATGAATAAGACATTATTTCAGCAATTTAATGCCAGTCTTGATTAACCTTAAGGCTTAAAATGTTATGTACCTTTTTTTTTTTGTTGCTGAGTTAAAAAACAAAACAAAAGAAAACCACTTTTAAGTAATTCGTTTACATAGAATGGTGTTTGAGATATGAAGAACTGATTACTCAAAAGTGAGCCCAGCATTGCCAAGGTTGCCTGCCCAAATGGTTAGCAGGGCCTGCCTTTTCTCTCCGCTTCCTTCTTACCCCATTTCCTTCACTGCAGAGGGGCTAAGACTTTCTATAAGCTCCAAATTTCCAATATACATGTGAATCATTTTATTTGACAATTACTTAAAAGAAACTATCATCTAAACCCAGTCTCCCTGTTACTCTGGAGTCTGTTTTAAATCCTCTGAAAAGGCCATTTTTCTCCTTTTTTCTAACTTGGGTCAGACACACTTCTTATGGGATACCTCTCTGTGGGGTGATAGCAAGGATTCTGGGTCTAGTGCCCTCTTTTCCTGCTGATGATTTGCTTTGGAAAATTTCAGTAAAGTCTGTCCCTACATGTAATTCCTTATTACATTCTGAAATTCATCCTGAATCCTATTGAAAGAAAATTACGTGAGAACAAAAGAGGTAAAATAGAATTTGATTCTCCACCCTTCCAAAGTCAACAAGTTGCTGTTCTTAATTATGTTTAAGAAACTACTCACCATACACATTAACACATATTTTGTTTCCTTTTAACTATATGCATCTCTCACTTTGAAAATTAAAATGTTAAAGTGTAAATACATGTTTATGAATAATACCTGTTAAAATATTGAAGTCAACTAAATATATCTGTAAATTTTCAATTTTTATTTATACCAATATTTGAAGAGTGCAGATTTCAATAAAATTAAATGTCCTAATACTCATTAAGATAAATTACATTGGGTGTATTATATAGTTCATAATCTTGAAATAAAATAAAGGTTGAGAATCCATTTCAAATGCTTTCAAGTATAATGATTAACTAGAGGAAAATTTCACTGATGTAAAGAGATTATACATATTTGGAAATAAGCTGCAAAAATCTTCATTAATTATATCATTTAAACTGTATTCTTTGGAACCATACAAACAACAATTCAAGTCTTGGTTTTCACAGTTTGACTTTGATCAATGTATTTCACCTCTTCTTATCTGTAAAAGAGAAGAATAATTATTTAATTTAGAGGGTAGTTACAAAACTTTAATTTTATTATTCTTATAGAACTCAGCACATTTCTAGGCACAAATTAATTGATCAAAATAACAAAAGTATTCTGATTACTTTTATAACAATAAAGCTTGGAAAATAATGAATGAGAAAACTAATCATTTTTATATGATTATTTACCAGTAATATTATTCTAATTAGTTCCTCTAAACATAAAATTGAAAGTGGAGGAAATTATTAATTTTGATAAAATGCATTACTTTTGTTCATAAAAATAATGCTTAATAAAGAGCCACCATAATCCCAAAGAGTAGATAACTCCTTTTTGATATATTCAAAATTTATTACCTATATTTTAAGAAGATAATACATGAATGACACAAAATTGGAAAGAAAAAAACAAAGGACTCTGGAGAGAGTGTTTATCATTACTAGTTCCTAAATACCAATTGCCATCAATAAAAATATTCCAGTTACCAGTATTATATGATACTGTATATTTGTGTACATACATACACATACATACATGAAACTAGAGAGATACATAATATGCAAAAGAGCTATACATAAAAATGGATATTTTATGCACATGAGGATTTATTAAATTTACAAATTTATATGTAACCATATATGTGTATTATCTAGTTGTAGTCATATACAGTCACACAAGTGGTATCAAACTGAAAAATTCATTCAGCATCTTGCTTTTCCCACTTATTATATTAAGCTAATTTGTTTGTTGTGGGTTTTTTAGCTTTATTGATATATAATAAACATACAATAAAATGCACATTCCCAAGTATATAGTTTAATGTGCATTGACTTATTTAATAGAGATAATGATCCTATCCATCACCATGAAACATTTCCTTATGCCTATTTGTATCCTAGGAATGGATTTAACATTTAAATTCAATTCAATTATCATAATTCACCATATAATAGATTACAGAATAAAAATGAGATGATCATTAATATATGCAAATCTAAACATTTGTAAAATTTCAACATCCATTCATGATAAAAATTCTTTAAAACCTCACAATAGAAGGAAAATGCCTTAACTTGCTAAATGACATCTATAAAAGTCCTGCAGCTAACATCATACTTAAGGGTAAAAGATAGAGTATGATCCTTCCTCTAAAATTGGGGAACATGGCACAGAAGTATTCTGTCATTGCTCATTTTTATCACCTAATAGTAGGAATAGCTAATCCAAAAGGGTGAGAAAAAGAATTGAAAGCCTTATAGATCATAAAAATGAAAATTGCCTCTATTCACAGGTACCATGGTTTTCTAGGTAGAAAAACATAAAGCATCTACACAAATGCTCAGAAATTTAGCATCAGAATGTCAATATATTACTACATACTTTCAATGAACAGTTGGAATTCTGGATAACATGTCATATACAACAACACCAAAATGAATATGTCATTAAAATCTTCAGAAACATTGATGAAATAAATCAAAGAAGGTATAAATAAATGGAGACATGTGCCCTGTTCATGTTCTAGAAGACTCAATAATATTTAAGATGATGATACTCCACAATTTTATCTATGTATTCAAAACAATTCCAGTCAAAATTCCAGAAGGCTTTATTGTAGTGAAAACTTCTAAAATTTATACGGAAATTGAAAGAAACTAGATAATCCAAACCACTCTATAAAAGAAGAACAAATGTAGAAGATCATCCAACTTGATTTTGAGCATATAAATCTACAGTAATCAAAGCAGTATGGAATTGGTGAAAAGATAGACACATATATCAAGGTAAAAGAAAACAGAGGTGAGAAGTAAGCCCACCACTATATTTTAATCAAACAATTTTTGACAAAGGTGCACAGGCAAATCAATGGATAAAGGATAGTCTTTTCAATAAATGATATTGAGACACTTGTATATACACATGCAAAAAATACAAAATGAAACTCTACCCATACCTCATCCTTACAAAAAATTAACTTAAAAAAAATCAATGTAAACTTAAAGCTATAAAACATCTAGAAGAAACCATAGGAAAAAATTTGTGTGACATTGTATTAGGCAGAGTATTTAGATATTATACTGAAAGCACAATCCAGATAAGTAAAAAATGAATAAATATGATGCTCTGTGAAAAATACAGTTTAAAGAAATAAAAGACATGCAACACATGTGGCAAACTTTTGCAAATATTTTCCGATGAAGGACCTAGATCCATAATACATAAAGAACTCACAAAATGCAACAGTAGGAGAAAACAATCCAATAAAATTAAATGGGGAGAGGATTGTGGGAAGATGGCAACAGATTAGGCAGATAAGGCTCACACCTCTCACAAAAATAACAGAGAAAGAGTCAAAAGCTGCCCAATGGTCCAGCTTTGGAGGTCAGCAGACCAGGACAGTGCTTTACAACTACCAGGAAAGTGAGGGACAGAGAGACAGCACACTATGAGTTACTAAACTTCCCAGCCACCAGGAAGGGTTCCTTTCCCCCACCTGGGGGATATTCAGAGGGGAAAAAACCTCATTGCAGCTGACTGAGAAGGGAGAAGACATCTTCCTTCCTGTCAGCTGTTACAAGGGAAAAGGGAGAGTTGGGGAGGTTTTCTTCAGTGAATTTGGCCAGTGGAGCCCACTTTGACTCTCAGCTCTGGCCAGATGAAAACAAAGGAAAACTTAGGGAGATACATCTCTATGGAAAGGTGTGCCAATGAGCACCATCTGCTGGCTGGTCTGGAAATTACATGGACAAAAACTGCCTTTAAAGCTCTCTTTATACTACCCCTGGGATAAAGTCTGCACCCCATTAGTGAGTCCCTGGTACAATTTTGATAACTTAAGCTGAGCAAATTTAAAGACATAGGATAAGTTGAACCAAATATCAAAGAAGAGCTGTGAAAAATAATAACAATAGGCAAGAGAGAGAAATAGGCCATCAGAGTAAATTCACCAACATATCAGATGCCTAGACATCAGCATAAAATTACAAGTCATACTAGGAAACAGGAAGAAATGGTACAGTGAAAAGAACAAACCAAATATCCTGAAGAAATAAAGGTTTTAAGACAATTAATCAGTGAAAATTACACAACTATCCTGAATCAATTTAAAGAATTGAAAGAAAATATGACTAAAGAGATAAAAGATATTAAGAATTTTCTTCATGAGTGACCATAAAGAACAATTTGAAAGCCTTCAAAGAAAAAGTGACAGACCTTGTGGGAATGAAAGGCAAGATGGATGAGATTAAAAATATATTAGAGGCACAAAAAAGCAGATTTCAATTGCTTGAAGATAGAAATAGTGATTTCAAAGACAGATCATATGAAATGGAAAAGACAGGAGAACAGAAAGAGAAAAGAATGGAAAAAATGGTACAGGGTTTCAGGGAATTGAATGACAATGCAAAACTCAAAAATATACACATTATTGGGGTCCCAGAAGGAGAAGAAATGGAAAAAGGGCATAAAGAAGATTTGAGGAAGTAATGACTGAAAACTTCCTTGCCATTCTGAAAGACATAAATATCAATATCCAAGAAGGTAATGCACCACAAACAGAATAAACACAAACAGACCTTCCCCAAGACACCTACTATTCAGGATGACAAATGTCAGAGATAAAAAGAAGATTTTGAAAGCAGCAAGAGAAAAGCAAAGCATTACATACAAGGAAAACTCAATAAGATCAAGTGCTGACCTCCTATCAGAAACCATGGAGGAAAGTAGAAAGTGGTATGATGCATTTAAGGTATTGAAAGAGAAAAACTACCAGCCAAGAATTCTGTACCCGGCAAAGCTCTCCTTCAAAAATGAAGGGGAGTTCAAAGTCTTCCCAGACACACAAAAACAGGAAGAGTATGTTACCAAAAGACAAGAATTATAAGAGATACTAAAGGGAGTACTGTAGCCTGAAAGGACAAACAAGGGCAAGAGATTTGGAGAAGAGTGTAGAAATGAAGATTATTGGAAAAGGTAAAAAAGATTGCTATAAGTACGATATGACAAAAGAAAGCAAAAGGTCAAAGTGGATGAAGTAAGTAATGTGTTTACAGTTATAACATTGGATGTTAATGGCTTGAACTCCCCAATCAAAAGACACAGACTGATAGAATGGATTAAAAATATATGAGTCATCTATATGTTGTCTACAAGAGAATCACCTCATACATAAGGACACAACCAGGTTGAAAGTAAAAGGTTGGAAAAAGATATTCCATGCAAATAGCAATAAAAAAAAAGAGCTGGAGTAGCAATACTAACATCAGACAAAATAGATTTTAAATACAAAATTGTTATAAGAGATGAAGAAAGTCATTATATATTAATAAAAGGAGCAATTCGACAAGAAATAAGTATTCTGAATATTTATGCACCTAAACCCAATGCCCCAAGATACATGAGGCAAACACTGGCAAAGCCGAAGGGAAAAATAGATGTTGGAGAGGATGTGTAGAGATAGTAACACTTATTCACTGTTGGTGGGAATGTAGAATGGTACATCCACTGTGGAGAACTGTTTGGCAGTTTCTCTAAGGAAGTTGAATATAGACTTGCCATGAGACCAGGCAATACCATTGCTAGGTATATACCCAGAAGAACGGAGAGCAGTGACACAAATAGATGTCTGCACACTGATGTTCATATCACTGTTATTCATGATAGCCAAAAGTTGGAAGCAACATAGATGTCCATCAAGAGATAAATGGATAAATAAATTGTGGAGTATACACATGATGGAATATTATGCAGTGGTAAGAAGAAATGAAGCTGTGAAACAAATAACAACATGGATGAACCTGGAGGACTTATGTTGAATGAAGCAAACCAGACACAAAAGGACAATTACTGTATGATTGCTCTATTATGAATTAAATATTTTACTTGAAATATAAATATATTATGTGAAATATGAATATGGGTAAAATTTCATATATGACTGTTTTTCTTTCAAGCTGAACAAATGTATTTAATGCTACAAAATATTAATATCAGACCAAAAAAAGACATTATACTAAGTGAAGGAGACCAGACACATAGTACTACATATTATCTGATTCCATTTATATAAAATGTAAATAGAAATCAATTTATAAAGGTGAAATGAGATTAGTGATTATGTAGGTTTGAGGAAGGAATGCTAATGGGGTGTGGAGTCTTTCTTTTTGGAGTAATGAATTGTCCTAAAATTTTTGAGATGATGAATGTACAGCATTGTGATTATACTAAAAGCCATTGATTATTCACTTTGGATAGAATAGCCAGAAGCAGCAGCTGTGCACAGTGAGGAAAGTATAGAGAGATTGAGGGGTGAGGAATTTTCTTGTTTGTTTGTTTTTTGTTTATTATTATTATTATTGAAATAATGAAAATGCTCTAGTAATGATTGAAGTAATGAATGCACAACTATGTGACTATACCAAATACCATTGATTGTACACTCTGGATGAATTGTATGCTTTATTAATATGTATCAATAAAAAAAAGAAAAAAATTAAATGGTCAAAAGATCTGAACTGACAATTTACCAAAAAAGCATCGTATGATAAGATGCTCAACATCTTTACTGTTTCCGAAATTAAAGTTAAAACCATAATGAGATACCACAACACATATATTAGAATGTTTAAAAAAGCAAACACAATAACAACAGCAGCAGTAGTAACCAAATTGGCAATACCAAATGTTGTCAAGAATGTTGAGCCAATTAAGATTACACTTTGCTAATGAGAATACAAAATTGTAAAACAAATTTAGAGAACAGTTTGATAGGTCCTTATAAAATTAAAGTTATACCTACCTTATAACCCAGAAATCCCCCAGCTTTTAAACTACCAAAAGAAATAGGAAGACACACACACAAACACACAAACTATATATGTCAGCTTTATTCATAGCTGTCAAATATTTAAAACAACTGTGACTGGTTAAAGTAACTGTGGTGGTCACATACAGTGAAATATAATGCAATCATAAAATGGAAGAAACTACTGACACACAACAACATGAATAGATTTGAAATTCAATCTATTAAGAGAAAGAAGCTAGACCCAAAAGGCTACATAATGTTTGATTGTATTTTTATACTCTGGAAAATGTAAACTTATTAAGAGGAAAACATCTTTGATTATAAAGGATTGAGGGGAAGGAGTGAGTTATCTATAAAAGGGAAGCAGTGAGAAATTGAAGAATGATGGAACCATTCTGTATGGAAATATGTTGGTGGATTCATAATTATGCATTTTTCAAAACTGAGATAATTATATACCAAAAAAGTTAATTTTACTGCATTGAGTAAAAGCAATCAACAAAGATGTAGTGGGAAGAAGGGATACAGATGGTGACATATTAAGCTAGATGCACTATGAATGAATCATATTACCATACTAACTAGTGTTTTCTGGATCTGTGAGATTAAAGACAAAACAAACAAAGCAACCTAACTGCAAAGAACAACATCAAGACTCCAGAAACACTTTATTCTAGTTGGTAAATTTGTTTCCCACTCTGGTACGCATTGGAAGTTCAGGATCCACTCTATTTGCATATCAGTGGTAACAATAAGTAAATATTTCCTTGAAAAATATAGCTAGATTTCTCACTGTTAGAAAAAAAAACGTTAAAAATAAGGAAAGGGGAAAGGTTAGCATGAATCTTGTAGTGTTACAATGGAATTGTATGTATCAGTAAGAACTCAATTTATTTTTGATTGTATAGAAACAGAAATAAATAGAAATGTGTGTGAGTTTGGAAGAGTTTGTATACACACATTGTATTTTCTAGATCTAGCTAATGAAATGGCCTAGAAACAGTGACACCCCAGTAACAATAAGCACAAGCACCAAGACCTTAGCTTCTCCAGTGGCAGAAATATGGGACACTTGGAGAACTGATTGATCCAAGGCAAGAACAGGATAATAGAAGACAGTATTTTGTAGTGCTAGAAATTAAGGAAATGCTCCAAATAAAATTCATGGGGGCATATTTAAGGACATCAGAGCCAACCTGAATAATAAGCACCCAAGGGCAAAGTTGGAATAACTTGAACAACCAAATTAAACACACACATATCAATATATTATTTGACTATAATCCAATAAATATCTCTGAATCTATAATAACATTAATGAATAACTAAAGAGGGATAAAATATAACCCTTCATTTCAGAAGAATTCCAATCAATAAATGTGGAAGGAATGAGGTAGAGAGAAAAATCATCATTTAGAGCATCATAGTAAGAATCGATACAGGCAAACTCCAAGATAGAAGCAAAAATTAGTGGGCATACTGACGCAAAACTGTATATTTGCATGGTCTCAAACTATCTTTCACAAAATAGTTAGTGATCAGAAAGAAAGGAATAGTAACTTAAAAGTTACTCTTATAGTAATAAGAGAAAGCAGGGACTTCACTGTTTCAGCTAAATGGTCAATTTTAACATCACCAGTAATCATCACTCACCGCTCAGCAGGATGCACTGAGAAGCCTGTCATTTTCCCTGTAATGCATCACCTCAATCTAATCATGGGAATACATCAGTAAACCCAAACCGAGGGACATACCACAAAATATCCACCAGACTCTTTAAATGTGCTGGGATCCTGAAAGATAAGGAAAGACTGAGGTATTTTCCTGAAATATAGAATACTAAATTCATAAGTAAACTAAGTGCAATGGGGAATCTGGGATCAGACCCTGGAGCAGAAAAAAATGATATTATAAGAAAGCTTGTATGAGCCTCAACTGAAAAGGATATATGGTTTCAGAGATAACTGACATCATTCCATTTTCTAGAGAAAGTTAATTTGATATGGGAAAATTAAAAGCATAGTTGCATAGTGTATGGTTTCTATTTCTTTCTTTAAAATGAAATGACATGTTAAGGCTTTAATTCTTTCTCTTCTATAGTTAGCAACACAGGGTTAATATATATTATGAAATGCTATTTTGAGGCTAGTTTTCCGAGTTGAAACTCAGGTGTGCCACATCAAAGCCCCAGTTCTGCTGGCATTTTCTTTTCTGACACAGCTGAAGACACATATTCTCCAAGTGTCCAGTTTCCTGGAATATATGGCTGAAGAACTGGCACCCTTGCCAAAACATTTCATACTCAGTTTACAGACACTATAGGTACAACCAGATTCACCAAGCACCTCCTTAAGTTCTTAATGATTTACTCTGTAGGGAAGATCTTATGTTTGCAACAGCTACATGAACTTCCAGACCCCACATTTGAAGCTCTCAGTTAACCTTATACCTCGAGGTATTAATATCTTCAAACTATTTTCTCCCTAGTTGAACATTTTTCTTCTTCAAGTATCTGGTGAAGAGTCAATTCAAGCTTCCTAGTTATAGTGATATTTGGCAGGTTTGGGCTTTCTTTGGATTTACTAAGCCACAGAAAGTAAAAAATAAAAGTGAGAAAAAAAATGGCTGTGAAGCAATAGATAGATTATTGCCATTCACGTAGGTCTCTTCTAGAATGACCATCAAAACATATAATGAATGATGCCTCTGCATTTGTTATCAAGTGATAGACGTGAAAGGCTATCACTCACTATAAACCTCTATTTTCATCAAGTGTTGTATATAACAAAAAAAGTAGAAACTATCATATACTTTTTTTCATAAATGTATTTTAAGATTTAGTGGAGATTTTGAGAATCATAACCGGACATTTTTGGGGGCTCTTATTATAATGGCAATTGCTTAGCCCCATTTATCATAGCATTTTCAATTATATTGGCTCTTTATGTTAATATTAATTGATCAGCAACTAATTATTTAGTTAATTGGCTAATTAAAAGGACTCATGTTAAGAAGATTTCTTTAATATATTTTTATTATTTTTTAGTAGCTGAAGAAAAAGATGGAGTTTGATTATCCAATTTGATAATGACTGAAAACACTTGTAAAATAAAACCTCATAAACCATAAACTCCCCTGGAAAATATGGAACAATTTTATTTGCTTAAAATTTAGGGAAAAATAAGTAATTTTATTGACATGTAAGCTGATAAGAGAGTGAGAAAAACTAAAACATTCCAAAATCGTGGTTTTTGTGGGGATGATGGTTATATAGTGATTTATTTTATAATTTATTAACATCCTGTTAATTTAACATGATAAAATCCCAAGGATTATAATTAGATGGTGTAATTTTCAAAGCAATAAAAGGGACAAATGGAATAAGAAAAATCTTAATACAAATGAAGACAAATATGATGAATAAGTATAAAACGAGATTAATGGAAAGCCCAAAATAAGATGGCTAAAATAAATCTAACAATAATCATCATAAATATGAATCTCCCAGTGAAATTGCATAAATTTGATTTGATAGAAAAACAAATATCTAGCTGTGTGATTTTACCAGGCACAGCTAAAACATGAAAGGATGAAAACTGTAGAAAGTAAAATGGTTAACAAAACAAAAACATGATAAATATGATCCAAGGAAAGCTGGAGTATATAAATTAGTAGCAGACAGCATAGTCTTTAATTCAAAAATAAATCATAAGGATAAAGAAAATGAACAATATAATGATGAGGGGTTCATTTAATCTTGTGTCTGGATAAGATTTATTTATAAAACATCAATTGCATTTTCAAACACTAGGAACATGCAGCTCAACAATGAATATTTAAATGTTATAAATACTAAAATTTTAATAAATTTCTTGGTTTTCCTGGAAATATTCTGCTTCTTAACTGAGGAAACTAAATATTATGTGTTGACACTGCACTGTGAAATACAACTAAATTTATCACACTTTGTCTGTTCCCCAACTTCTGTCAATATTTACCGAAAGTTTTTTTTCTAAGTGCCCTGTTATTTTCCTGTAACATAGTATTTTTATTATTTATTTGCCATTTTAAATGCCTTAGAGATAATAAAATAATGGCTCAAAGATATACATAAGAGTTAGGGTCTGGCACTACAAACCTGTGGTGTTTGTCACTAAATTTCTGAATCATAGTTCCGTGTTTTTTCCTTCAATGACGTCTGAGGACATAACCTTTGGTTGGCCTCTCTGAAAATATTAATTAAAGGATTTGCTAGGAGTTTTTAGCTCAAAGAAAAGTGAGAAACTGCTCAGTGCTTACTCAGCAGCCAAGTTCTTCCTGAACACTGGGTCACAGGATCCAGCCCCTCTGAGCTTTGGGGTGGCAACCAAATTCTCTGCAATCTTCAAGGCACAGTTTTCACCCTATCTGAACACCAGGGTGACAGAAGTCTTCATGAACAACAGAGCAGAAGGCCTGCCTCCTTCAAGCACCTGGGCAGCCTCACTCTTTCCACACAAATGGGTTGGTCTGATCTCTTGGCCTATGAAGATGTCTGCAGTCTAGACCTCAAATGCCACGATTTTGCCCTTGAAGTGATTCTTCCTTCAATTTACCCCTTCACTATCCCTTTCAGTCCAGAATGGCAGCAGTTTCATTCACACAAATTACACAAAACTTGTCAGCCTTGCAGGTAGTACACAATGTTCCAAACCATCAAACAAAAGAACTTTCACAAATCCTTCTTGGATAACTGCCTTTCCAATTCTGACTTCCCCTGAAATGGCTGACTAGTTACATATTCAGTTAAACGCTCACATGGAGCATTACTTTCTAAGAAATTGCATTCTGGCAGCTCAGAGTTTTCCAAGCCACTAGTTTCTGGTGTCTTTGTGTGCAGGAGTTCAGTTCTCAGCTTATCTTTTTCTTCTAATGTTTTACTATAATTTGCAAAGAGGAACCAGGTTGCACTTTTCACAGTTAGTTTTGAAATCTTCCCAGCTAAATATCCAAGTTCATCACCCTTAAGTTCTACCTTCCATTCAACATCAGAACACAATTTCACTAAGTACTCTGCCAGTTTAAAACAAGATCACCTTTCCTCCAGTTTCCAATAACACATTCATCATTTCCATGTAAGGCTTCATCAGAAGTAACTTTAGCATGCATATTTCTAATAACAGTCTTTTCAAAGCAATTGATTTCGTTTCCTAGGCTGATTAAGCAAAATACCATTAAACAGGTTGTTTTAAACAAGGGGAATTTACTAGCTTACAGTTTAAGGACATAAAGATGTCCAAATCAAGACATCATCTTGGTAATAATGCTTTCTTCCCAAATACTGGCTGTTGGCTGTCCTTGATGCCTCTGCCACATGGCAAGGCATATCGTGTTATCATCTGGCCTTTCTCTTCTCATCCAGGTTTCATTGATTGCTTTCATGTTCTTGCTTCCATGGTTTTCTCTCTCTGTATTCAATCTGTTTAGAAAAGACTCCAGTAAAAGGATTAAGACCCTTCCTAAATGAGGTGGGTCACACCTTAACTGATGTCATCTCATCAAAAGATTCTACTTATAATCAGTCCACACCCACAGGAATGAATTAGATTTAAGTACATACTTATGTGGGCTACACTGAACTGCTAAGCACCACGACAATCTGTGCCTTTTCTACAAAGCATCTCACAATTCTTGCAGCTAAACCCATTATCCAATTCCAAAGCCATTTCCACCTTTTTTGGTATTGCAATAGCAACACCCCACTTTCTTGGTGCCAAAATCTGTTTTAGTTTCCCAGGCTGCTTAAGCCTATACCATGAAATGGGTTGGCTTAAGCAATGGGATTGATCAGCTTACAATTTTGAGGCTAAAAGAAAGTCCAATTCAAGTCATCATCAAGGCAATGCTTACACCCTGAAGCCTACGGCATTCTAGGTCTGGAATGGATTAGATATAAGAATGTATTTTTCTAGGGTACATAGTTTCAAACCATCACAAAGTGAAAACCATGAAATTTAAAATAGTGGTTACCTCTGTGGCAGAGGCATAGATAAATATTAAGGAGAAACAATCAGAAAACTTTAAAAAATTCCACTGTTCAGTATTTCAGTATGGGTGATTAAGTCATGGCTGAATTATAATTTTCTTAATATTATTCATATCTGGTTTTGACTACATAATTACATTTGATAAGTGTGACTGGGAAAATTTCTCAGAACAAGATAATTTTTATGTTTCCTAAAAGTAAACTAACAGGAAAATTACCATGTGTCTTAAGCAAATCTACCTTTTACTCATTGTTTTAAGAAGTCCGATCCAAACCATCTGTGAAATAGTTCCCCAAAATATAAATATGGTCTATTTTTGTAATTTAAATGATACCTAATTTATAATGTATAGAGAATATATTTTATTTCCTTTCATATATATTTCATAATTAATATTGGTGTTTTACAGAAGGAAATTGAATTTGTAACAATGAAACTACAATATACCATTCTATACTGATTTTATTTACAACACTCATTTGACATGCTATATTGGTTATCTATTGCTGTGTTTCAAATTATCCCAACACCTACTGCCTTGAAATAACATACATTTTAGTCTTACATTTCCTGTTGTTCAGAAATCTTGGCACATTTTAGCCAGGTCCTCTGCTTTATAATCTCTCACAAGGCTGCAAAATGTCAGGCCAAGGTTTACAGTCTATTCTGAAGGCTTGCCTGGAGAAGGATCTACTTCTACGCTCACTCAGTGGTTATTGTCAGCATTTAGTTCCTTGTGAGTTACACATCTGAGGACTATTGGCTGGTGGCCACCTTCAGTTTCTTGCAACATGGGTTTCTTCCATATGACAACTTACTTCATCAAAGCTGCAACCTGGAAAGTCAATAGAAGTCCGCTATTAAGAGAGAAATCAGTACCTTTTGGGAACTATTCATGGAAGTGACATATTGACAGTTTTTCCATCTCCTATGTTTCCAGCCCCAACTGAAAGCAAAAGAATTCCATGAGTGTGTTAACACCAGGAGGTAAGGACCATTGTAGACTATCATAGAAGTCTACATACCACACATAGAAGGAACAGAAGATTAAATAACTTAAGTAACTTGGGTGGTTGAAAGAAAGCAGTAATAAATGTACCTTGCTGGAAAGCTGTGGTGTGTTCAAATGTCAAAATAAAGCATTGTAACTATTTGCTTTATATGTTGTTGCAGGCAGATGAGATTGAAGACATAATTTTCTTTAATAGTAGCATTTTGCACAATTAAATTTAATGCATCTGATTAATTTCCTCTCAAAGAGTCACACAAGAGACACATGGTCTAAATTATAGTCGTTTCAATAGTATAGGTAATTGCACACGTCTTTATTGAATTTTATGGCTTTTAATATCATTAAAAATAAACAAAGCACTCTTACATATGCATTCAAATATCACAACCTCAAATATTAAAAAGGAAAATTATTTATACTTTATGAAAACATTAAATGAGATGAAATTATTATTTATGGCAGTTTCAATATAAGGAACACAAATACAGCCTGGGAGCTGCCTGTATTCTTTACATCCTAAAGGTAAAAGATGTGTATTTTAAATCAAAATAACAACTCACTATATAAGTATACAGTAAGTAAATGACAGTTATGTGAATTCTGTAGCCACCTCTAATGCAGCATTAATATATGTTTTTGATGAAAACTATGCCAAAACATTTAAAGATCTGTATAAGATATCAATGAAACATTGACCATAGTTATCTATTTAAAAATTTCAACAACTTTATGAGTTAGATACTTATATTAATCTCTTTTTTATGATTAAGAAAGACAAGCAAACAAATGAATGAACTTACTCAAGATTTATACATTTTGACAAATGATAAAGCCAAGTTTTCAATCCAGTCTTCTAGTTCCAAAATCTGTGCTCTTAACTCACCTGCTGGGTTATTTCTGGAAAACAAAATTTTATTATGTAGAATAACCTTGTGAAAACAACAACCCCATGAACAAAACATTTGAGTAAATTCTTCAATTCTACAATTAAGAATTCAAAATTGTATAAAAAGTATAAAATTACAAAATTGTCCTGTCTCCAGCAGTTACTAGTGATCTTTTCTGTATTTAATAGGAACGTGCATTATTTCCTATGAATCTTAATCCATGACTGAACTACACAAAACTCAAAACTCATAATTATCTTTAAATTGGCGATTTACTGAAATGTTCCCAGTTTCCTGCTACCTGGTTTTTAGTAAATAATGCCAAATGTGTGCAGACCAGACCTTTTTTATCTAGTAATATAGCTAGATTCTAATTCACTTAAGAAAACTCAGGTGATTTCAAATTGATAAACTTCAGGCAATAACAATGCCATTGTCTAAATTCCCTGTCTATTATTTTGTTTAATAAGGCCAACAAAGTTTAACCAGTTTTATCTGCTTTATCTTTCTCTACTTCCCTTTATCTTCATTCCATCTCTCTTTTTTCTCTTCACTTATCTTCCTATCTCCTAAAATCCCCCCAAATTAAAAATATACCTTAAATTTGAGTAGACACAAGTTTACATTTTAGAATTTTGATAATCAATTAGGTAAAATACAATCATTATTTTTACACATATACTAAACATCACAATAAATATTTTAATATACATGCCTCATACAAATGAGTTAAAGGTATTCAAAAAACATAACCCGCTGGTATATGCAGTCTCACTACTTTTTACCCAATGTAAAACCATAAAGCCTAAATTCTCACTGGAATTTAGTACTTAGAATGTACATAGAGAAGCAGATGTGGCTCAAGCGATTGGGCTCCCATCTACCATATGAAAGGTCCCAGTTTCAAATCCCAGGGCCTCCTAGTGAAGGCAAAAGTGGGCCTGCATGGAGAACTGGTGGCCCACGTGGAGAGCTGGTATAACAAGATGACAGAACAAAAAAGAGACACAGAGGAAAAAGCCAATGAGAGACAAAGAACCAGGGAGCTGAGGTGGCTCAAATGATTGAGTGTCTCTCTCTCACTTCAGAAGGTCTCAGGTTCAGTTCCCAGTGCCTTCTAAACAGAAGACAAGAAGAGAAGACAAGCAGACACAGAAAAAGCAGGAAGTGGACACAGAGAGCAGAAAGTGAGCACATGTGGCAAGTGGGGGGGATAAATAAAATAAAATAAATCTTTAAAAAAAAAAAAAAGAACATACTTAGCAATCAATATATAAAATGTTTATCCCATAATTGGGGATCAGTGAATTTTTTATTAGAATTTTGCCCTTGGTTGAGCCCTTCCTTATCCATCCCATCTGAAATTTGGAAAGAGCTGGAATATTGATTGAAATTGCATTGAATTTATAGATTGATTTAGAGAGAATTGTTGGCTTTACCAATATTGAGGATATAATAGTGCCATTTGTTAATGAATGTATTTCTTCCTTTATGACTATTCAATGTAAATTACAGGTTTTTCTCCCTTTAATTAGGTTACTCATATGCATTTAAATATCTGGTTGCAGTTACAAGTGAATTATCTATACTATTTTCTGATTGTTTAGCAATACTATAAAAAGAAAATATAGATTTTTGTATGGTGATACAAAATCTGTCCATCTTAAAGAATGATTTCTTACTTCTACTCATTTTGGTATTGTGTTTCTTAGATTTTCTAGATAGCTAAGTTTGTCTCATGCCAACCAATGATTCAATGACCTGTGGTTAAATAATTTGGAAAAGTAGCATGATATAATGAAATGATACCTGAGGGATCTTTACATGAAAAAAGGGAAAGAATTGGAATAGTACCAACTTGATGTTTTCATGTATTAACCCATTGAAGAGAAGCAATGAAGAGCAGTTTAAAGCACTGGAGATGGAGACAGAATTCCAAGGTATGAATTTTGGCCAAGCCACTTAAAAGCTTTATCATTTGAAGAATATTATTTTTCATTTCTGAGTCTTCTTTAAAATGGGGGATAACAAAAGTTTGTATTTCGTAAGTGTTTAAATATATTAATGTGTATATAGTGCCCAGACCTTGCTTATTCAGAACCTCTCTTAATTCTTCCAACTTTCTTTTTGTTTCTAAGTCCCCTTCTCAATAAACTAAACTTCAGTCCTTTTGAGATCTGGACTCTGTTGAGCTCTCATATGTTACATATGCTGAAATCTCCATTCATCATTTCTATTGGAAAAGCCCTGCTAATTCCAAATCTTTGCTTATTTTTATTTCTCCAATAAACCATCCTTCATCCTTTTCAGATTAGTATTGGCACATATTCTCTTTTTAGCCATGTTACAATGAGCTTAATCATTTTACGTACAATTCAACATTATTGGAAGTTACTAATTCTGATTTTGTCTCCTCATTGGCGTGTGAGCCGTTTGATGACAGAGAGCATGTTTTGTAACCCTGTATCCCTAGTGACAACCACAGTGCCTGATATATAGGGTATACAATAAATATTTGAGGGAAGGGAAAAGGAGGTGATTTTACTATGTGCCTTGTACTATGTATCTTCTACATGTACTACTTTGGTTTCCATTACAAACTTAAGAGGTAACATTTTTGTCTTCATCTTACAAATGTGAAGTGAAATTGAAAGAGTTAACTCCTTTTCGAAAGATCAGACAGCTGGTAATTAGAAGCCAGGAAATGCTTCCTGGACCTGTCTACTTCTAAAGTTCATGCTCTTTTCACTACCCCCTGCCTGAGTGAAAGATGTGACTTAAGCTGCATTTAAAAAAGGAAGCCTGGTGTTGGTGTGCATTATGCAAGGGGCAAGGACTAGTAGAGTATGTCATTTGTCTTAGACGAGAAAAGGCTATTCAAGGGCAGAGGAGTCCATTAGGAGAAGAGTGACAGGGAAAGAGTAAATTAGTGGCAAGGCCAAACAAACTAGAACCTGGAAATGGTGATACTGATGAGAGAAGGGGAACCTGATGACAATATCACCTTAGGAATTAATGCAGACAGTGTTTACTTGAGGTGATATAAAAGTTATTCTCTTTGTCTAACAGAGACCAGCAAGAGTTAACATTCTTACTGACACCCGCAAAGTAAAGGAAGAATATTCATGAACCAAGTTATTTTTTACACTATCAGGAAAAAAATATAAAAGTAATAATATGAAGTCTTGAAATATTTTTCTACTATAAAATTAAAGTTATAGTATGTGTCTATCATTTTCTTACCATATCGTATAAAGAACAAAAAATAAAAAAATAAAAAGTATGATGAGAAATTATTCATGATCAGTGTCAAAAGTATATGATGAATATTAAATGCATCTGAAGGAAGTCAGTTCAATTTTCAATCTTTGCAGCTTAGAGAAATGGGAACCTTTGACTTATTTCAAAAGGAAAATAATAGTGATCACGTTTTTATGCATTTTAGAGAATTACTAGTCATTATTGTTTCACAAAATAAAAAGGTAGAGCAGAATAATAGCGATGGAATTCAAAAGATTAGATACTTAAGTAGAAAATAACAACACTCTATTTACCCATAACATTAAGACAGGGTTATTCATAATCTTGATATGAGAAAGAAGAAACTGATTCATCAAAACTGCTGTAGAATACACACACACAAATACACAATACAAATATATGAATATTCACATATACATCAATTTAAACATTTACATAAATATAAATACATATACATACAAACATATACACATGCACGTATATTTGGGATGACTGAAAAAAATTTTAAAAACATGTTTCTGTCTGTTAGTGGTTTTAACTGAGGTTTCATTTTCTGATTTTATTATTTCAACAGTTGAAGACATAAATGCATTGAAATCGTCATAAAATATTTTAAAACTTTTATGTCATTTAGATAAATTTTATTCCAACTGTCATAAATATTGATGTTAATAGGACTCTTGAATCCATTATTGTGCTTAATAACTTCAATCTACAAAATTTTACAATAGGTTCCATGTAAATAATCTTTTATAATTTTGCATTCGATACCCAGAATGATGTTTTTTCCTCTTACAATATTTGGTTGTCCTTTTTTTCCCTCATTCTATCATTTACCTTAAAATGTCCTGAAGGACTGTTTTTAGAATTAATTAGTATTATACAAATGTCATTTTTAGCATATTGCTTATTATTATTTTTTCTTATTTGATATTAAGTATCTTGCTACCTAAATTCCTTTTTATCTTGTTACCTTAAGTACTTGCGTGGCAAAAAAAAATTATCTATACTTATTATATATCCATGAATTCCTTAGAGATAACTATCTAGCATTACATTTATTTCCATCTCTTAGTTTATTATATTCCTAAATTTTCATTTCTGAATATAATTTTAGGTTATATTTTTCCTTGACCAACTGCAACTCATTCAGTCAGGATTAAATATTTAGCAATAAAAAGTATTATACTTAGTTTTATAATCATATAAACTTAAAATTGCTAATAGTATTCTTCAATCAATGTTAATTTAGATGTTAAAATTTTACAAGCATTCTAAAACACATATTTTTAGAAAAACGTAATGTAATCTGTTTTATGTAAATGCCCGCAAACGTGGTCTGGTTCATAGCTAAATGTCGAAATTCATGAAAGTCTTGGACATTATCTTGTGATACATCTAAAAAACCATTCCTCTTGTAATAAACTATCATTATTGTTGCACTTATGTTTAATAAATTTGTAAATAAATTAATAATAAATTTTTCAAAATTTGATAAAGATAAGGATTTGATTTGCTATTAAACTAAAATGAACATCTGTAATAAGCATATCTATTTACATTATAAATAATGATAACACATATCAATGGGTTATCAACAAAACTCAACTTCAGATAATAAAACATGCCAGATATCAGATAATTTGTGCTCAATATGGAATAGAATAGTGGCAATCGACCAGTGCTCTTCAAACTGCAGTTCATAGGAAAACTGAAAGATTTAAAGTATTTTCTGGGGGAGAATTATAGTGTAAGGGGGTGTTCTTTTTTCTGGGAAATGCTGCATCTATTCCCTTTTGGAGTTCACAATTCTTTGAAACATGTGAAAAGTGTGGGAAAGTTCCTCATTAAAGAACTTTTTCTTGTTTTTTAAAATTGATGTTTCATAAATATATTTCATTGTTTAATATTTGGTTATTTTCTTTTTGCAACTCTATTAATATTTCCTGAAGACTTTTATGTAAAACACAGTTTAGGGATTGTTATAATAAGTGCTTTACCACTTTGCTGTGCTGCTGTCATATAAACTGAAGAGAGTGGACCTGCTTTTACTTTTTCTACTATGAACAGATATGTCCAAGAGTAATTTTAAAGGAATAAATGCATATGTTGGATATAAAATTGTGGAAAAAAACATAGCACCTTTAAAAATTTAACAGGATTATAAGTCTAACATAAAGTGAATATAATTGATGAAAATAACATAATAATAAGTAAATAATAATTCTATATGAATGAGCTATGTATAATGGGATGATAAAAGGATTTGGTTTAAGAACCTGAATGAAAACGAATGTTGGAAAAAATTTTCAACATAATGAAAAGGTATGATATACATTCTTAGGTAACTAGAAATAAAGATAAGTGCCTTTATTTTGTTAAAGTGAGTGGAAAAAATCAGTATAATTAAGAAAACTTCAGTCAGTTAGACACCAAGATTCTCTTGGTTGTTAAAACACTTGAAGAGACAGACATGGCACAAGACAAAGACTGGATGGTCTTAATATTCTTGACACTATGAAGAGAGAGGAGAACTTGCATATATTTGTAAGGATTTTGTATAAATGACAGTAACAGAGGTCACACTGGCAAATGTTTGATTTATGTATATAAGGAGCTTCCTTGACCTCCAAGCTTGAAAATAGTACCCACTCTTTATTTAAGAAGCTGGGTTTTGAAATAAACCTAGGGCTTATTTAGCTGTCTGTGTCATTGTATCGTTCATTTCTTTCGGTATCACAACATGGATGAAACCTCAGAGTGATAGATGGAGACATTTTCCTAGTGGATTTTATAATGTGATTTAGGTGGTTAAGGATTGTGAAAACCTGCTGCTCGAGTGATTCTCCTGTCATTTGCTACCTCCATAGTGCATAATGCTGACACAAAAAAGACAGGAAAAATGCAAGAACAAATTTATCTTAAATTGCCAAGTTTCATATCTGAATTATACAGAAGGGACTAAGAATTAATTAATTCAGAAAATATCTTCCAAGTAATCCTTGCAAGATAAAAATAATGATGTGAGATTTCTTTGTAGAGGTGTGTAGTGAGCATACTTTTGGACTTAAAAAATGGCAGATTTAAATGTGGACTTCCTGGCTTGGCACATTCTTGCAAGGTAACAGTTCTTAATATGTTTAACTCTTCTAATGTTCCCATCTATTATTTTCTTATCGTCTTTCAGCTGTTTGTGGAAGAAGGTGGTAATGGCAAAATTCTTGAGGATTTGAGAAAATTCTACTCCCAACAGATTTCACATCAAGTTTTGCTTTAAGTTTCAATTTTTCCCCAGAATCATGATTCCTTTTTTTTTCCTGAATACCCAATGAATTATTGGGCTGTAGGTAATATTTTTAACATAGATAATAGAAGCAAATTAGAACATGTATTGCTTATACTATTTTATCATGAGGGTCACCAATTTTAAGAAATAGAATGTTTAGTATACACCATATCTAAGTCCTACTCAATTCCAGGTCAAACATTTAAAGTAATGGTTCTGCAACTGTGCATCAGAATCTCCCAGGGAGCTTGCTAAAATATTCATCTTAGCCCCCCTGTATCACAGTAGGCTGTTGGAGCTCAGGAGTTCATATTTGTAACAGGTGACCTAGGTAATCTAGACACCGAGAGTCATTGTGCCACACTTTCTCAAAATTGGTTTATTTTTCTGGCTTAAAATTAGAAAAGTAGACCATTTACTTCCAATGAGAATTTGATACATTATAAAATTGATATTTCAAGTTTGAAGACGTCCATTTCTTTTTCATGCCAGTTTGCTACTTTTGAAAAGTGTTAAGAAAAATAATAAGGACTCCAAAGGAAAAGGAACATTTGGAAAAGAGAAAGAAGATAATAATAAATTGTCATTTATAGAATACCTAATATAGCCTGACATTCTTTACTGGGATTTTAAAAATTGTTAGAGTAAGCATAGTATAGAAATTAAGGAATACTGGCTTGGTAAAAGCAATTTAACTCTGCAATCCAGGGAAAGTATTGGAATTTTTGCATATTAATTTGATGTGTTACAGAGTACAAAGAAACCATTCATAGAACAATCAGAGCAGTTTTTCATAATAGCTACCTAGACTGGTTCCCAGGAGCTCTTCATATATTTAGATATACTGATGAATCAGAATTCATAATGCAGGAAGTATTAAAAGAGAATAGAACTTTCAGAATCTCTGCTTCACTAATTCCCACTCTCCTTTCAGGTCTTTGCCCAAATATCAGCTACCATGACTACCATATTAAAAACTGAAAATGATCTTATATTTTTGTGATAGATCCTATCTTACTGTATTTTTTTTCTTAAGTACCCCAAAATTGAGTGGTTTAAAAAAATTCATTCTCAAAATAAAAAATTTTATTTTCACTCCTGGCTTTATTTTAAATGTATCTGATTACGGGAAAAATTCACATAACATACAAATAAAAATTTATATGATATTAAGCAACCATCACCTCTCTCCAGTTTCAAAACTTTTTTTGTCGCCCTTGAAGAACACCTATACCCTTTTAAAAATCATGCCTCATTTCCTCATTCTCCCTTCCCTCTTTCCCTGGAAACCAATAATCTACTTTCTTTATGGATTTGGTTGTTATGGTTATTTCATAAGAAAAAAATCATACAATATGGGGCATTCTGTGTCTATTTTTTTCACTTAGCATAATGGTTTCAAGAGTCATCCAAGTTACTACATTTGCCAGTATTTCACATCTTTTTATTGCTGAATAATATTTCAATGTATGTATATACCATACTTTGTTTATCCATTCATCATTTGAGTTGTTTACTTTTTGGCTATTATGAATAATGCTGCTATAAAAGTTTATTTACAAATTTCTGTGTGGGCTTCTGTGTTCATATCTCTTGGTATATACCTAGGAGTAGAATTTCTGGTTCATATGGTCATTCTATAACTATTTTTATTTTTTTTTTTCAAAATTTAAAAACACTATACCCACCAAGAGCAATGATTAGCTTTTTGAAAAATGATCAAACTGTTTCCTCCAGTGGCTGCACCATTATACATTCTCATTTGCCATTTACCATGGTTACTATTTCTTCACATCCTCTCCAACACTTGCCATTTTCCACTTATTTGATTTATAGCCCTAGTGGGTGTGAAGTGGTTTTGATTTGCATTTTCTTAATGATCAATGATGTTGAACATCTTTTTGTGGGCTTATTGGCCATTTGTATATCTTTTTCAGAGAAATATCTGTAAAACCCACTGGCAGTTTTTTAATTGGGCTTTTTGTCATTCTGTTATTGAGTTTCAAGAATACTTTAAGTATTTTGGATATTCAATCTTTATCAGATATATCATTTGCAAATATTATCTCCCATTGTTTATGCTGTCTTTTCACTCTTGTGCTAATATCCTTTGATGCACAAAAGTTAGAAATTTTACAAAGTCCAGTTTGTCTACCTTTTCTTTTGTTCCTCATACTTTTGGGGTCAAACTAAGAATCCATTGTCAAATCTGAGATCATGAAGATTTCACTCTGTTTTCTTTTTAAAATTCTATAGTTTCAGTTCTTATATTTAGCTCATTGATCTATTTTGGATTCATTTCATATATGAAGTGAGTTATAGTCCTACTTCATTCTTTCACATTTGGTTATCCAGTTGTCCCAGCACCACTTCTTGAAGAGAATATTTTTATCCACTGAATAGTCTTGGCATTCTTGTAAAAAGAAAAAAAAATCAATTGACAACAGAGATTTCAATTTATTTCTGAACTTTTAACTATATTTCTATATTCCTTATGCAATTATATTACAGTCTTTCATGCTTTAGCTTTGTAATAAGTTTTGAAATTGAGAAGAGTTGTCCATCAATTTTATTTTTTTAATGCTGTTTTGGGTATTTGGGGATCTTGCAATTTCGGATGAAATTAATGATCAGCTTTCCCATTTCTGCCAAAAGGTCCTTGGAATTTTGATAGTCATTGCATTGAATCTGTAGGTTTCTTTGTGGAGTATTGTCATCTTAACAAAATTAAGTCTTCTAATCTATGAACATGGGATGTCTTTCCATTTAATTAGTTCTCCTGTAATTTCTTTCAACAATATTTTGTAGGTTTCAGTGTACCAGTCTTTCACTTCTTTGGTTAAATTTATTCTGAGGCATTTTATTCTTCTGGATGCTTTCTTAATGGGATTGTTTTCTTAATTTCATTTTCAGATTGTTCATTGCTGGTGTATATACATGATCTTGATCCCTGCAACTATGTTGAATTTGTTTATTATTTCTAGTAGTGTTTGTACGTGGATCCTGTGGAATGTTCTATATGTAGAATTGTGTCATTTGCAAACAGATAATATTACTTCTTTTCCAATTTGGGTGCTTTTTTTTTTTTTTCCTTATTGCTCTGGCTGGCACTTTTGGTACAAAGTTGAATAGCAGTGGTTAAAATGGTTGATCTTAGGCAAGAAGCTTTCAGTCTTTTGTCAATGAGTATGATGTTAGCTATGAGTTTTTCATAAATGCCCCTTATTTTAAAGTGTTTCCTTCTATTATTAATTTCCGTAGTATTTTTATCATGAAAGGTGTTGAATTTTCTCCATGCTTTTCCTGCATCTATTGAGATGATCATGTGATGATTTTTTTTTCATTTGTTCTATTAATATGGCATCTTACAATGATTAATTTTCTTATGTTGAACCATTCCTGGGATAAATCTCACTTGGTCATGGTGCATAATCCTTTTAATGTCCTATTGGATTTGGTTTGTTAGTGTTTTGTTGAAGAATTTCTGTGTTTATATTCATAATGAATATTGATTTCTAATTTTCTTTTCTTGTAATGTCTGTCTCTCTCCTAATATAAGGCTAATGCTAGCCTTGTAAATAGAATGGGTTAGGAAGTATTCCCTCCACTTCTATTTTTTGGATGATATTAAGTAGAATGGATTTAAATCCTTCTTTAGATGTTTGGTAGAATTAAAAAGGGAATTCATCTGGTCTTGGACTTTTCCTTACTGGTAAATATTTGGTTACTGCTTCAATCCCTTCATTTTTTATGCATCTGCTGAAAATTTCTACTTTTTCTTGAGTCAGTTTTGGTAATTTATATGTTTCTAGGAATTTGTCAATTAAATCTAGAATAATTTATTTCTGTACTACTGTTCATGACATTCTCTTCCAGCCCTTTTAACTCCTAGAGGGTTCATTTCTGATTTTACTTATGTTTTTTCTCTTTTGTTCTAACAGTTTGCAATTTGCTTTGCTCTTTTCAAAGAACCCAGCTTTTGGTTTTATTGTATCTCTCAACTGTTTTTCTGTTCCTTACTTTGCTTATCCCAGCTCTAATCTTATCCCTTCCTTCTGCTGTAATTTAGTTTAGTTTTTTTCTGCTTTTTCCATTTCCTTAAGATGTAGTGTTAAATTGTTGATTTTAGATCTTCTTTTTGAATGTAGGTGTTTAAGCTATAAATGTCCCTCTGAGTACTGCTTTTGCCTTTTCTCATAAGTTTTGTGTTTGTTTTCATTCATTTTAAAGTACTTTCCCAGGTGATTCCTTCTTTGGCGTATTAAGAGAATTTTTGAAAATTTCCACATATTTTCAAATTTTCCAGCTTTCCTTCTGTGATTGGATTTATACCTTCATTCCATTGTGGTCCAAGATAATATTTGTATAATTTCAATCTTCTAAAATATTGAAAACAATTTTATGGCCTCACATATGGTCTATTTTGGAGAAAGTTCTGTGTATTTGAGAAGAATGTACATACTGTAGTTGTTGGGTAGAGTATTCTGTATATGTCTATTGGTTCATTTGTTAATAGTATTATTCAACTTATTTATCTCCTTATTCACCTTCTGTCTAAACCTTCTATCCCTTATATTAAAGTCTCCAGCTATTATTGAAGAAATTCTATTTCTTCCTTTAATTTATCAATGTTTGCTTCACATATTTAGGAGCTCTGTTTTGTTTATATCTTCTTGAGGAATTGAACTTTTTTCAATATATAATATTTACATCTCTCTTAATATTTTTTATCATAAAATCTATTTTTGGCTGATATTAGTATATGAAACCCAGATGTCTTTTGATTACTATTTGCATGAAATATCCTTTTCCTTTACCTCCAACCTATTTGTGCTAGAGCATTCTGTGCCACCACCTTCTGTGATGTCATGCTTGCTCATGGCTTTTTTTTTTTTAGGTACCAGGACCGTGGATTGAACCCAGGGCCTTGTATGTGGGAAGCCAGCACTCAATCACTGAGCCACATTGGCTGCCCTGAGTTGTTTTTTTCATTTGTTTGCTGTTTGTTTTTTGTTTTTTTTAGGAGGCGCCGGGAACCTATCCCGGGATGTCCCATGTAGGAAGCAGATGCTCAAACACTTGAGCCACATCCACTCTCCTGCTCACGGCTTTTGTACATCAGAAAATCAGGAAGAGTTTGTCTAGATGGTGCTGGTTCATGGTCTTTCGTGCAATTGCAGTCAGCTGTCTGGAGCTGGAGCATATGAAGGTGACTATCTCTGTATAATCTGAAGCATCTCCACATGTTTTTCGTAAAGGTCTCACTTTGACTCTCTTGCAGTATGGAGGACTTCAGCACTTGGAGCCCTTATTTGGCAGTTCATGACTCCAGTATGAGTGTTCCAGGAAACAAGACAGATATCTCTTCACCTTTTGTGACTTAGCCTTGTTATATGTGGAGCAAGTTGCTATGCAGTTTTGGAAACACAGGCTTGGACACAAGAGATTCTCAACAAATGACCACTTCTTTACTTACACAGCACAGGGTCCAAAGAAGCAAAGACAGGATATCCCATCTTGGCCCGTCTCCCAGGGATGCAAACACTCAGGTCAGGGTCTGTGAATGGCAGCTTCTCATGCCCCACTTCCCATCAGAGATGAGGGACAATCTGTGCTGCCTGAGGTGCATATTCATCCCAGGGGGAGGATACATTGCCTTTGAGCAAAAGCATGTATCAAGCAACATTTGTGTTGAGAATTACTTGGGGCTGCTTGCTCCCAGTTTCAGGTACAAGGTATAGTCAGGCCCAAGCCATTTCATTAGAACTAACATCTCTTATGTTTTACAAAATGGAAACATGTTAAAATATCTGCATTACAATACAGCAAGATTGGGCAAGGAAGGGAGTAGGAGAGGGCTTGGAGATGGCTGCTGAACTTGTCCATGACTTTCCCTGCACAGTGTCACATCCCACTGATTACAAGGAAGTAATAATTCTTCCCAGATTCAAGCAGAGACATCATAGTCCCTGCTTTTTAATGGCAGGAGTATCAAAGTCATATTATCTAATGGCATATGGGATAGGAGATATTGTTGAGCTGTTTCTGAAAAATAACAATCTGCCATATTAATTTATTATTTTTTCTATTGCTCCTCCCCACATTAAAATATAAATTACACAAGAGAAGAGCTGTTTATCTGTTATGCTCACCAATGTAGCCCACATACCTAGAAGAGTGGCAGACACTTTGTTGGCACTCAATAAGTATTTGCTAAATGGACATTGACTGAATCTGGCAGGAAATAACCAACACTCTATAAATAAGAAGCAGCTTTCATAGCATTCTAGCATTCTCCTTTGAAAAAAGGCCAAGATTTTTTATTACAAATAATATTATCTTTAAGTTTTGTGATTATTTGGATATGATTTTACATTATATTTCACTAAACTCTAACATCCTTGACTGTAAGCACCATGACTCTTTATATTATTTTATCCACTATTTTTACACTCTTTGGCACAAAATAGTCACTTCACAATTCTTTCATTGACTTTATATCTATGTATATCTGTCATTTACTTGTGTCAATTTTAAAATATGAGTTTCCTTGGACCGAGGAATGGGGCACTTCGAATTATTAAAAGTTATGCAAATGTATTTGCATGCTTTTTACATTAAATATGATAATATACAATACATACTAACTTCTTTTCAAATTGTTTCAGCATTGGAAATAGATGATGTTCAAATGCCAATGTTCTTTTTCTCCATATTTTCTGCAAATTTCATTCAATATAGGCCAGCTGTTTCAGGGATTTGATATACTTCAATGAACAAATTAGACAAAGATTTCTATACTCATGTTGCCAAGAAAGTCATACAATTAAAATTGTTTCAGTATGGAATGAAAGTGCAACAATTTACACTGAATTCTACTTGACATTTTCATAAACCCCAAGAGTTGTATATAATGAATATGCTAGTAACTAAAATTGTGTAGTTTTAAAGATACTTTCCTTTTCTATAAATATGTTATGATGCAGTAGCAAATATTAAATGAACAATTAAAACCATGTTTTATATTATCACTTAAATTTTGCCAGGAGAGTAGATGTCAGGATAGAAAAAGATAGATTGAAAATATATTTAGATACAGAAGAGGAAATACTGGCTTCTATTTTAGCTCAGATTTTTAAATTGCTTGAGAGTTTGTTAATTCCCATCCTTACAATTAGAAACATCTATACAAACTAAAAATCAACATTTTTTCATGGATACATAGGAAAACTGAGATTGCAGAGCAAACCTCCAACCCAGATCTGGAGAGGTGGTTGCATCCAGATAGTCGCAGCCGAGGTCTGCTTACCTGGGTTGGAATCTACCAGACACCATAAACTGTAGCAATTCAAACAGTAATTTTGATGATTTGTTGGAGGCTGAGAGCAGATTAGAATGAGACTGAAAAGCTCCTGGGCCTGCAGTCTGAGAGGCCCCCTACACTTTTGCAGGTTTTTCCTCTAGGAATTTGGTCAGGTTTTCAAAGAGAGGATCTGAAAAAGTTCTCTAGGCAGAATTGCCAGGGAAAGAGTAGTCTTGGGGAACCAGCCAGACTCTTCTCCATAACAAAGTCCTGATCTCCAGAGGGAGGGGCTTTACCAGAGCGCAATTCTGAAATCTTGTTCCAGGAAGGGGAAATAGAACTCAGTACAGAACCAGCAGGCTCCAGTCTTACTGTCTCATCTAGGGAAATTAAGTAAATAAAACCTTTCGTCAAGAGAGGAGACAGCTTTGAGGAAATAGTCTGAGAACATTGTAGCCAGGGAAGGGATTAGTGGGCAGGAGGGAAAGAAGGGAAAAACAAAACCAAAAACAAGACAACAAAAAAACTCTACTTTTGAAGGAAGGCAGAAACATTTCTAAAGGGCATAGCCTGGAATACAGGGCCACTGAAAAATGGAAATTTAATTAGGAAATTATAGAACACCTCCATCTCTCACAACCTATCACCACACTGACAGCCTTCAGTAATAATAACCATATGCTACAATGCAAATCATAGATGCTGTCTGAGGAGCAGTAGAAAGCAAAACCCCAAATCCAACACAGGGCAAAAAAATAAACCCTCTAAAACAATTTGAAGACTGTGGTGCCTATAAGCACAAGAAACATTAAACATAGTCCAACTCCTAAAAAGATTAACATAAACCTTCACTCCAAAGGCAAACCTACTTCAGTACATTTTACCGTACATGTAACATGTCCAGTTTTCAACAAAAATATTACAGGGCATGCAAAAGGGCAAGAAAAAGCATGTCTGAAGACACAAAGGAATCTTAAGAACCAGACTTAGATATGACACAGATATTGGAATTATCAGGCAGAATTTAAAATAATTATGATTAATATGATAATACTGATGGAAAAAGTAGGAAACATGCAATATGTTTCATTGTTCCTAGCAGTGTGATTGAAGCGAAAAGGTCTAAACTCTACAATATGATTTTAAAAAACAACATTGGATAGAATACATTTTACAGCCATTTAATTTCATTTAGTTTTATTTATTTACAAGCTTGGGTTTACAAAAAAATCATGCATAAAACGCTGGATTCCCATACATCATCCCACCACCAACACCTTGCATTGGTATGGAACATTTGTTACAATTGATGTTAGCACATATTTATAATTGTACTGTTAACTAAAGTCCTGTGGTGACCCAGGTCCCCCTAAGTCCTCAGCCTGTGTGACCTAGGCATAAGTTAAAGGTCAACAACCCTCCCCAGAGAATAGAGAAGGCATAGACGGTATCATAAATTATAACCTTCTCAAAGCAGTAAGTGTCCTTGATAAACGTCCTTCCTATGGGCATAGTGTAAACATCACCAGACCCCATGTGTATGCTTCAGGGGACCCTAGCAGGAACCCTGTTCTCATACCCTATGGAATATCCTTGTTATCACCCCTATGGAATGTTCTTGTTCTGAGACCCCTTATATCACCCCTCATTTTTCCTGTCTCTTTGCAAAGTGCTAACTTCATTCATTCTTTGACCTGCCACTGTCAAATATTCTCTCCTGTCCCTAAGTCCCGAAAAAAATAATGCCTGATTAAATGCCAGCTGTGTTCTCTGGTCTTATGGTCACACCAGCTTGTGCCCTTCAGGAGCTGGGTTGTAACAAGTCCATTGATTAAGGTTCACTACTTGTGTAGTGTTGTTCTAAAGACTGTTTATTAATTTTCATTCTCTTACCATATACACAATCTAACTTTTCCTTATTTGATCACATTCAGATGTTTAGTTCAGTGCTGTTAACTGCATTCAAAATGTTGTGCTACCAGCACCACCATGCGTTTCAGCCATTTAATTTTTATTTTTTTTAATCTTTAGAAACTCTTACTAAATATATTTTCCAAGGAATGATTACTACAAAGGTGATTATTATATATTCTGTAGTTAATTTCAACTTCAAGGTGATCTCACACTTTTAGCTGTATGCAAAATCTTTAATACTAGCCAGAATCCTTAAGGTCTTGATTATCATACATGATTTTAACTTGGAGAAGAGACAGGAGCATGTAACAGTGTCTTCAATATTTGTAAAAGGTAAATATTATTAATATGAGAAAAATGTTTAATAATGACAATCTTGTGAGACAGTGAGCTCACTGGAAATGTTTCAGCAAAGACAAAATGACTCTATTATAGACGAAAAGTCTGTGATACAAAGCCCATGTGACTGGCTCGAAGGACCCAGGGCATACAGGTCTCTCAGGAAACCACCTCCAATACCCCAGCAGCAGTACAGCATGCTGTCTCCAACCCTCATTGCCACCCCTCCCTTTATTTTTAAGGGTTGTTTATGGCCATCCTTGGAGTTTTATAATGAAAAGTTCTCTAATATTCTGAGCCAAGTGTTTGAATCCTGCAATATTCTAGCCTGATGGGTGAGATAGATAGCTAAGAGGACATGGCTCAGGCCAAACTGGGGTAGGCATAGGGTGGCTCATTTTCAATATCTCTCACTCCATTTTGTTCCTACCATTTCATTACATTGATTTACAAGTCTCGGAGAAAAAAAGCAAGGCCAAAGGGCAGTTTTCCCAGTTGACCAACTTTGGCAATATCAGAATAAAAAAGAAGTCTGCTTTCAAGATCAAATTCCACTTGGTTGAGACTGAGTTAGGTTAGGAAAGTACTGTGAAGATCAGCTTCTTAGAGTTTAAAAGTAGCTGGAATTGGTAGAAGTCTTAGCTTGGAGCCTCTGAGTCATGTAGTGAACAAAAAACAGAGCCCTCCAGTTGGATGGTTCTGTGCATTGTTATAGGACCTGGGTTTGTCATCCTTCTGGAATTTCCATTACAAATCAACTGGGAATTGACCTACCTCCTACTTCTATTAAATAGTTGTAGGCCACTTTTCTTCTGTAAATTTGGAAAACAAAATGAGGAGAAATAAGTATCATACCATACTATGCATCACCGGAGTAGTTGTGGTTGCCCCTGGGCCCGTGGACAGACAGGGGTGAACTTGTTAGCCTTTACAGATCAATGGTCTTGGCAGATCTGAGAGCTGCTGCACTGGCCAGACCTCTCCAGCAGCAAAGCCAGCCCAGGGCTTGCATGGCAAGCCTAAGCTTAATGGGATGAAGCTGAGATTTTCTTCACACTGTGACTGGAATGCATATTTACAGCAGAACGTTTTCTGCACATGTATCTTCAATCCAACGAGGCCATTTTTTATGCTGGGTAACAGGCCAAGTGGCTACTGCATCACACCCTCCCCAGCAACTTGCCACAATCTCTTCTGAACTGTTTTCTACACTAGACTTTGCTTTGCACCATAGGGAGCTCCTTATTCTTGTACAATGGCATTCCAAACCAGCCAGAGGACACAGCCAACCTTGCTGGTTGTCAAAAGCAGGACCTTGCGTTCGTTGGCACTGTAAGTGATAGTAAGCTATTTCTTGGGAAGAGGAAGCCCCTCCACAAATTTGCTTGGCCTGTGCAAGTGGAACTTCTAAGGACTCCCCATGCACTTGGAGTCCATGAACCAATGGGATATGCAAAGACATTAAAAATTTCAGGGCTGGTTTCTCTGTTCATATACAATTATGTGCTTAGGAACAGGGACCCATGCCAATGACCAAGGCCAAAAAGCCCCACCTTTAAGTAAGGGAGAAAGCCTGACCCTGATACCCAATGTGGGGTAAGCCTAGACATTTTGTATTTCTTCATGTTATTCCTTTTTTTGTTGGCCTTGCACTGGGTTTGTTTACAAAAGATGTATTTTGTTTAACCAAATATTAAAAATGTAAAACTCCATACATAATTCTCCTTACTTGTCTGCACGAATTCTGTAACTAGGCAAAGAAAAAAAAATAAACTTTAGTATGATGCTGCTTAAAATAAAATAAAAAAGTTAAAGGTCTGTGATATTCCTTTTGTGGCTACAATAGATGACTAAAATTTTGGTAACTATAATATTATGAAAATATATGGCATCACATCACTGCATGGAACATTTAATTTCCTCACTGGTTTTCAATCATTGTATAATTATTACATGCATTTCTAGAATCTTTCTTCCTTTTGAATGTAAACATTTCATGTTATTAGAGCAAATGGAAGAGGAGACTTTGGTATTACATCTATCTTTTGCCCAAAATTTCAATGATGGTCAAACACTAAGCATTAGAGAATAAGGCAAGAAAATGTGTTGTCTGTGAGAAAACTCACAACTAATAAGGAATTTCCTACATGAGTGTATTAGTCAGCCAAAGGGGTGCTTATGTAAAGTACCAGAAGTCTGCTGGCTTTTATAAAAGGTACTTATAAGAGTCCAACTCAAGGTACCATAACAGGTACTTTCTCACCGAAAGTCTGTTGCCACGTGTTGATGCAAGACAGCGGGCAATGTCTGCTAGGGTTCAGCCTTCCTCCTTCTTATTAAGGCTCCATGGTCCCAG